>WBMY01017452.1:16420-81498 GCA_013397315.1 Donacobius atricapilla | reverse complement strand
CTCCCACCCACAAATAAAACCCCCTCAGATTAATCTTTATTTAGGAACACTCTTCCTAATGTAACTTTTTGGAAACTATCCTCCCTGGTTTGTGGAAAAATGAGTATCTAGGCTTATTCTGACATGAATTTCTGGAGGAAACCGGAAATGAACTCGGCCAGTGCCTCACTCACCTATTTAAAATTTCATTGTTCATTAAGACTACTGTGAGAAATCTGAAGAAGAAAATTTTGAGCACAAAGGATAGACATTGTAAGGTGAGAGAAGAAAAACTGATGAGTTTAGACCAAATAAGGGTTTTTTTATAAGTAGACAATATGCATTGCCAAAATTTGAAACTCCCCAGAAGGGGAGAGAATGACTGAGAGAATGACAAAACTATTGCCTTCTGCCCAAATATATCCACTCCTAAAGGAGACCTGCCTGGAGCCCTACAACATCTGAGCTTGTTTATTAATGCAATCTTTGTATGACAAATTAGGTCAGCTGCATAAATTATTAAACAACCTTAAATTAGCTGAAGTGATAAGAGTTTGCAATAAGCAGATGAAAGTTGTTTTTTTCCCAAGGTGTTAAAGATTTTAGTACCTTTTCTGGTAGGTAGCTAACATTTGCATTCACCTCACAGAACTTGTAGGATGACATGTATAAAATATCCTGAATTTCCATCTGAAACCTACTAAACTGCACAACAGCTTATCATCATTACAGCTGGAATAATTCCTGTAGATATCTGTCATGTCTCTTCTGTGTCTGCTGTACAGCAAGAGAAACTAGTAGTACCCCTATTATCAAATTTTTATGTCTGTTTCTTTTAACTTAAAACTCCACCAAATCAGTGATCTGTAGCAAACACCTATGTACATTTTATGACATTCATACTCTAAAAACATTCCCACTACAAAAAAAATTAGATTAATAAGACCATAAGTGATTGATTAAATGCTTGGGACTTCCCACAGGGGTTTGCCTTGTTAAAAAGAAAAGCTTTTTTTTCAGTTCTTTGAATATCAATACTGATAGTCATAGTTTTAAGTTGCAGCTTTCTCTTTCAATCCCCCTCTTAGAGAAAGGGCACACAGATACAAAGATCTTGTTTAATAGATTACTGACCTGTAACTAACTCCAAAGCAGCTCTCCTTCTCTTCTCCAGAAGAGAAAATAATGACAGTAAAACTGGAATGGCACATCATGATAAAGGTGTTTTGTGACAACTTTTTGTTGTAGTGTCTAATAGATCATGTACAAGTTTTTGATTGGTATCACCTTGCAAAAAAAGCAAAAGGAACTTAAGAGCTTTGTATCTTACCTCCAACAGAGACTAGTGGCAGATGATTAGAGAAATTGTAAAAACAAACCGGAAATATCCTCCAACCAGTACAAGAGTAAATTCACCTCAGCTGCCAGAGAACAAATGAAAAGATAGAAAATTTAAGCAAAAATTAAGCTCAACACAAGCATTAAGGCAAGGATGAGCATCAAGTGTGTCTGCTTGCTTGACTGGGCTGACCCATTTTGACCAGTGCTCCTCATGTCACCAACACAACAGGATTCACAGTCAATTTTGGCAAAGAGCAAAAAACTCCAAAACCCAAACCTAAACAGAAGAAAATAAGTCAGTTAATAGACACTTGCATGCAGGTGTTTTGACAGCAGGTTTTCCTCAGTAACAAATAGTGGATTCAGTGTTCTGAGGGGTCCTCTTAGAACTGATCTCACTGGGTAGGGGTACACTCAAAGCTGAAAGGGTAAGCAGATATCTGTGAAAAGAAGGCATAGAAAAACCATCAAAGCAAAAAAAAAAAAAAAAAAATATATCTTTCCATGTTTACATCCGGTCTCTGCATAAAAAAATTCCCTCTTTCCCCAGGAATGAACACTCAAAACCAACTTAAACATTTGTGTGATGAATAATGAGTATAGTTTGCTTTATACCTATTTCAAGCAGGCTGTGAGAATTGTTCAAACCACTACCCGAAGGACCTCTGTTGGGAAGCTGTTCTCAACAACTGGGAAGGTTCTATAGTTCCACAGCTGATTTCTCAATGTACTCCACCATGGGAACCAAGAGAGCATTCAGAATACCAAATACAGGCTGGTAACTTCATCGCCAATAGTCCTTCTTGATCTCCAATTCCCCTGTACATGTGGAGCTGTGCTCACAGGACAGCACTGGCACACGCAAAGTAGCAATATGATGTCCTCTGGCATTTCAGGGCTGACATTTCAGTGACGTTGGGCCAAGTGTGACCAGATTTTCTTTGTACATGGGTAAATCCATGCAAAACAATGTTTTCCCATGTTTCTCTTTCTCACTGATAAGCTTGGAGCTCATCAAAGATCATCTCATGAAAAATTCACTAATGAAAACTGCAGTTTCCAAGAGGCATTCAGGAAAAATAATCCAGGCAAGTCTGTATCGTGTGTTTCTATGCAAGAACAAATACTTTGAACAAGACAGTCAATGTAAAACAAGATCTTCCACTTTTTAAAAAGCTAAGTAACAGCTCCACTACTTAGAGCAGACTCAAGAGAATGAGATCAGCAGAAATAGGTTCTCTTGGAGGTAGAACCTCACTCAACCATTTCTAACTACCACTGCCATCATGAATCTGCTTTCAGGCACACGTGTTGCACAGAGCACCTTAAAAAGAAAATATCATGCTTGAATTTGTGTTACCACAGAACAGAAAGCTTGGATCCCTGGAAAATGTATACAGCTTCACTGTTTTCATCCTGACCATTGTGTTCTTCAGGAATCTCTCATCCCTGAGACATGTGCTACACTACCCATGTACCCAAAAACTCAGAGAAAGAACTTCTATTCTGACCCAATTGCCAAGACTACACTGATTTCAATTGTTAAATCAATGCTCCAATTCCCAAAGAGAAAATAAAATAAAATGTTAGAAATTACAAATCAGAACCTCATTTTGTGAGGTAAAGCTGCAATTGTCTTCCTTTTCCTTTGAGGTGCTTCAAATAGAAAGGCATTAATTCATATCTTTCATTTTTGTTTCTATTATATAATAGCTTTTTACAGATGTTTGACATCCATTTTTTACTGATATGTCCATCTACCTTTCAAATTCATATGGAAAACAAAAAATATACCCTCAACTGTACAGGCAGTCTTTTTAAGAGTGGTTGTATTTTTTTTAACTTTGTCTTGTTTCTTTTTTTTTGTTTGTTTTAACTGGTTTTTGGTATTTAGTATTAACAGTGTTAATAGGAAAATAAACTATTTCTATTCAGAACTAACTCATTCCTTAAACTTGGATAATAATTTAATCCAGATTATCATGTGCGTCTTATTATGTTTTGGGTTTGTTCTCTACACTTTCTCCATTAGCCTTTAAAACCAACAAATGAACAAAAAAACAGTAAACATAAAACCAGAGTTTACCTCAGATGCACAAAAAATAGTCCCCTTCATCTCTCCCCTACATATGAAGTTCAGAAACTATGCTCTTTCATTTCAGAGCTCAAAGCAGATTTCTCCACAATAGCCATTCCCTTCAAGGTCCAAACATTTTATTTTTCCTTTGGTCAACTCAGTAAATCCCATATATCATCAATCCTTCATATGACCAAGATGGTAAGAAGTATGGAAGTATGTATGGAAGACTGCATTGAGGTTTTAAATTTATATCAGAACAAAACATTGATCAAAAGTTCTCCCATTCTGGATTTTTGGGGTTTTTTTTTTTTGCAATGTCATTCAATTCTCTGGTTTTGAAATAAAGCAAAAGGCCCTCTGTTTGATATCAATTAATTCAATTTGTCATTCATACAAGTCAACAAACAGAATTATATTAACTCCTTCACCAATTTAAAACACAGATTTTAAAATATAACTAGACTTAAACAGATACATCACCATTTGGGAGTCTTTGGGGAGCTTTTGTTTCATAGAATAGGAATCTGATGCCATCCACAAAGTGAAGCTGGTTTCCCTTAAAAAAAAAAAAAAAATTGCACTTGATGATCTGAAAGGTCTTTTTCAACATTAATGATTCTATGTTTCTGTGGTTCTATGATTAACAAAAGCCAGTGCAATTTATATGAGCTAATTATCAAGTCTGACCTTCAGACTTCTGCTTGGCTGTAGTATTCAAGATACAACACTGTTTGTACATGGAAGGGAAGTAGAAGACACAGGCAACTTTATACACGTTCTTGTCAATGTGTAACCAGTCAGGAACACCAGGAGAGGCTGGAAATTTTACTGGAGCTAAACAGAGCTGAGCCAAAGGGCCTGATTCTTTTAGACAACCTCACTGGGCACGGAAAACACTGCTGTGCATTTACTGCAAAACTAAGAATGAAACCTCCAGTGGCTCTGGTACAACAAACTGATCAACATGGGCATCAATAATGCACCACCCTCCCAGGGTCCGCGGGGCTTTGGGTGAGCAGAAGCCTTGACTGCAGCGCTTGGGAAGGAGACTGTCTGTCTGTACACCATGCACCCATAATTGTGGTTTGAGGTTAAGGATGACTTGCCTTCTAATGTTTCCCTCCCAGCAAAACTGAAATGTACACAATACCTGACATGCCCTGTAGCAAAGTAAAGCTAAATCAGGGGCTAAAGTAGGGCAAAACATTAAAATATTGTTTAGTGTATTCCAGCAATAGCTGTTTCGGTTTTTCTGTGACATAAAATTATAAAATTATGTTATTATAAAATATAAAGTAATTGAGCACAATATTAAAGAACCACAGAGAGAGGGGGAAAAAAGGAAAACCACAAAAAAATGCCAAAAGCAAAAATCCCCATCAGTAAACCTTTCACTAAGATGAACTTGATCAAAACCTGGAAGCTCATACTATCCTTACAGCTCCTCTACCTGCTCATTCCCCATCCTGCTGACTGATAGTGCTTCCGGCAGTTCATTAGCATAACAGAGTTAATCAATGCTGCTTCAGAAGGAAAATGCCACCTTAATGAATCCCCAGTGCCACGTTTCTGTGCACCAGGTGCTTTTGCTGCAGGTGTAGCAGCCTGGAACAGATCAAGAGTACCTGTTTAATTTGTGGGGTCCGACACGCCCCAAGCTGTGCGGTGTTAGGAATGATGGATTCAGGTGCAGTAATGAACCATGTACTCTCTCCTTCTTTGAAGACGTTCTGATGCCAGGTTAGACTCCAAGGCTGGTGATATGTGAATGGCACTCCAAGTAGTTCCACTTTAAAATTTGCTACTGCAGAAAATGAATAAACTTGAAAATCTGCTTCTGGGTGAGCTCAGATGATTATCCTTGTGTCTCCTTGTGTATGGCTATGGTATGGACATTCACATTACTGACAGATTTATTTCTGAACCAATATTATAGCCTGACACTTTATGGAGCAAGGCTTACAAGTATATCGCAGTTAAAGCACAGCAGATTTGCAGAAAAAATCAGTTTCAATTACAGCAGAGGGAAAAAAGAGAAATAGAAAACCACCTTGTAAAATCCCTAAGGAACTTCATATATTTTTTTCTGTATTTTTGCTGATTTTAATGTCAAAATTTCTCTTAATTTATCAGCCTTCCTCAAATCCAGGGACTTAAACTCTGCTGGATCAATAGCTACAAAGAGCTAACGGAGCTGGTGGTTCCTTATGTGTAGTGCCGGGTGCACCTGGAGGGTGATGAAGGCTGACCACACACCAACAAAGGCACATGCCTTGCATCCTCAGAGCACCTGACCAAATTCTTCACAGATGCAAAGCAAAAGAGCTGTAGGGAAGTCTGCAGCAAATTTGTATCACTGATTAAAGTGTTCTTGAAAAAGTAAATTTGAAAGTCAGAGTTGCAAGACCTTGTTCTAGGTTACTACTTCCAAGTGATGTCTGTATTTAAAAGGCTTAGTTTATGGTTTTGAAAGCTTAAAACAATCCCTTAAAATAAAAATGTTAAGGTCAGAAAGAGCTGTTTTTAACAGTATTAAACTACCAGAGCAGCACTACTTCACTAAAACTTTGGTGGAACAGAGTGAGAAGCCATATTTTAGCATACTTTTAAACAGCAATTCTCTTCTATTTTCACTGTCACTCAAACATAGCAACTCTAGTAAATTGGGAGGCTGAGCAACATCCCTATAACAGTATGGTTGTAACTAATACACAATAATATTATAGCATTGTGTAGTTGCTTATCTCAAGCAGTTTAAGGAGCAAATCCATTATTAAACTAGTTTTATTGTGATCATTCTGTTTCAATTCCCTATTTGGGAGTCTTCAAAAATCTATTTTAAATGTCATTGAGACAGTCACACTGTTTTGCAGGTTCTCAGTATTTTGTTCCTTTTAGTCTTCCTCATTTTCGATTCCTTCTGTAGAAGGCTACATACTGATTTGTTCCTTTCGCCTTATTGTGGAGCCTTCTCTCTTCCCTTCTCAGGTCTCTCTCAATAGAGAAACCAGCATGATTTAGGAATTTCTGCTGAATTTTCTTCCACTCTCATTTCCTATTTAACATAACAAGGTATAACTTTGTCAGAATACAAGTAACTGAGCCCCAGATTAAAAGTTAGTACTGCAATAGTTCATGAAACAAATATATCTAATGCTATAAGTGCAAAATATTTTCATGCTTGAGAGAGGAATTTTTCTCTGAAGCAAATGTTATTATGGTTTAAATTAAATTTGAAAAAACAATCAAACCAAATCTGAATAATAGTTAGCAAGAGTGTAATAAAACCTCATGATGGAGTTCTAGATACCTCACATTCTTGTGAGTGACAGATGTTCGCACTGGTTTTAAAAAAAAAAAAGAAATGAAGTGGATAAAAACTTTCCACAAAGACAGATGACATCAGGAAAAAAGCTGATATTAGGTATATCCTAGAGAAATTTTACTTAAACAAGGAGGTCTAAATGATATCTTCCCAAAAATGCCACAGTACATCATGAGAAGGACCTAGTAGAACCATTTGAAGAAAATAAAGATGTCCGTCTCACATGAGTTAAAAAGAAGTTGTGTATAAAACAGTTACATGACTAATTAGGCAAAAGTTAAGGTCAAAAAATTTCAAATCCCTGGACCTGAATCTGTTGGAACCTAGCCAATGTTTCAGATAACAAAAAGGAAACTCCTGTTCTGTTATTGCTTTAATGGTAAACACAGTGTTCCAGATAACTAGAAAACTTGGCAGCCTGACATAAACCACAGACAAATCCAACACAGGAGGAATAAAGATATACGAAATTAACACATTTTTAAGGAGTGATATTATAATTCATGCCAATCAGCATGAACAAGTGGAATGTAGGTCTTAGGAAAAGAAAATGGGGTAAAGTTTTGGTGAGATTGCAAGATATGTTAGTTGGTTGGCTTTTTGTGCTTTATGGAATATTGATGCAATGCTGTTAGATTCTGAGACATTTAACCTGTCACTTCGTATCTTCAATAGTACAACAGAATATTGGAACTCTATTTCACAAATTAGGTAGATTAAAAACAGGTATACATAGAGGTTTCATATATAACTGACAGAGAAAATGGATAATCCATGGATTTGTACAGCCCTTCTCTAAATATTTTTTGCAAATAACTTGGAGCAAGGGGATGTCTAAGCCAAAACATTTCTCAAATGATATAAAGGCTGAGAGGAATCTGGAAAGTTACACTGTAAATACTGAAAACTTTTAACATTCATACCCTGATAAGTCTCCTTAAAAAGCCCAGTTGTAGTCTTCTGGTTTTCTCTGTATCATTACAACTGAAAAAAAAAAACAAACAAAAAAACCCAAACCCAAACCAAATATTACTGATTTTTCTTTCAATTCCCCAAGCTAAAGAGTTCCTGTGTATCTGATCATATCCCACGTGAGCCTTCTCTTCAAATATTTTTTTTTTATTTAATGAAGTTTTTACATAAAAACAGAAGATAGATATACCTGAAAAGTTTGCAAAATCAATCTGCTTATATCAAAAGAAAAAAAAAAAAGCAAATATACATGATGGTGGTTTTAATGAAGGTTTTAAGAAGTGGAATTAAAGGGGTTTTTCTAAATGTCTATATTAATGGGAAAGCTCTTGGCAGATGTCCATTAGACATATACAGAACATTTCCTCCATAGGTGGCCACATGAAAACCTCAAAGATTAAGTTCTTAAAAAGTAATTTAGAGGAGAGAAAAAACAAAAAGAAAAACAAGAAAGAACCCCAAAGGCCAACAACAACAACATATAAACACAAAAAAAAAAAAACAAAAAACAAAAAACCAACCAACCAAAAAAAAAGAAACAAAACAAAACAAAAACCTAGTAAGAGCTTATTCTGAAGGAAGTGGAAAGCGAAGAGAAGAGGACTATTCAAGATTCAGATCTCACATCAGCTTCCTCATGCTTGTGGGACGGTTCCTGGGGAGACTGAGCTGTGCTCGGACCATGGGGCAAGGTGGGAGCAGGCAACACAAGGGGCTCCGACAAGAGAAGGAGAAGCTTTTCCTCCAAGCAGGACACGTGGGCAGTGGCCCAGGCTGCCCAGAGAGACTGTGCAATCTCAGTGCTCAGAGGTTTAAACCTCAGCCAGGAAAGGTCCCGAACAACCTGGTCTGATTTGGTAGTTCTCCTCATTTTGAGCAAGAATTTGGTCTCAAGACCTCTCAAGGTCTGTTCCAACTTTGGTTGTTCTCTGATACAACAAATATATGACAACAAACTTCAAAACAAACAAAAAATCCAAAAAAAACCAAAGCCGACAAAACAACTTAGATGCTCTGAGTTTTTTTGTGAAAAGAGAGAGCACGATCAGGAAGAATGTGCATTTACCTTTGGACAATGGTGAAAATTATCAAGTTAGCAAGCAGAATATTTTGCTTACATAACCTGGGAGGCTTAAAATTGCCACAGTTCAGTGATAATCAAGAAATTGATTTTCAGTTCTGTGGGAACAGACGAACATTGAGAACAGTCTGTTTCAAAAGCAGAACACCAAAAGAGCCCTTCCCCCGACACTCCCTGTGAAGTGAATTTTAAGGAAGAGGGATAGTACCAGACGATCAAAACCCGTTTTTTTTACATAAACTTTTCATTTTGACATACATGCATATTTAACATAATACAGAAATCTGCCTGTGATGCTTATTTTTAAAATGTCATTGAAGCTGACGCGAGGCTTATTTTGTCCTCTTTTCCACCGAGAAATTCTCGCTAGGATGAAAAGACTCACACTGAACAAATGTGGGCCATGCCTCAGAGAGCTGTGCAAGCTCTGCAGCAGCTGCAGTGGGAGGCAGGCACTCAAAGGTAGGTGCCCCATGCAAGCAAGTGGAGCAGAAAACAGCGAAATCCAGTAACCCACAGCAGAGACACCACACGCTGTAGCTAAAACACACAATTCCCTTTTCCCTCAAGTTTTGGTGGAGCTGGTGAGTGTAAATAGCGGACTGTGTGATTCCAGCCGCCGCGGTGTTACAGATCCAGCCCATGACACACACCGCACGCGTGCTGTTCTGCTCCTGGCGTGTGGCAGCCGTGATGAGCCCAGGGACTCCACAGCCGGCAGAGCACCAGGGACATGTCACAGCTCTTCACCGAGGCACCCCTGAGCGCAGCTTACACCAGGGGGACAGAAGTGAGATGTATTGATCCAACACAGGCTCCTCTGGAACTGAGAAGGTAAAACAACGTTGTTTTCCCAGACTGGATTTTAGTAGCATTTAATTTCCCATGTTTTCCAAGCCCACCTGTGTTCTTCTGAGAACTTTGAAATTTTATCCATGACCCTATTTCCATTCAAAGGAAATTTTGTGATGATCAATTCCCAAATTGTTCCAGTAGTCCATTTATAAAATATAATTTTGATAGGATTTTTCTCTGCCTTGGCCTTCTATTACCATCTTTTCTTCCCACCTTACCTACATATATGTCAAAACGGGTTCTCTTAAGCAAAATAAAATCAGACAGATTACTTGTTATAGCTTCTTTTGGTTTTATTTTTTTTTTTTTTAGGGGGGAAGCTGTTTTGGGTTTTTCTTGGTTTTTTTTCCTTGTTGTTAAGCCTAAAACTAGAAGTTACTCATCAAGAAACCTTATCAAGGAGAACATTTCAGCCACAAGTGAAATTAATTATGCATCAGTGCTGGTAGAGCACGACTCCATTTAAAATAATTATAACCCAAATTGGAAATCAAAGAGAATTAATGTCAGGATTTTATTTGTATCAGGTAACTTTTGTAAAGGTGTTTAGATCCCATTATAAGGGATATAAGTTTTAATTTCTAGGGCAAAATTTCAGCCCATTTGTACAATCTTTATATGTAAAAAAACCCCACGAACAAAAAGCAAAATCACTACCTATGCAAATGAAATATAAAGGGAAACCTGTTTCTATTTTTGTTCTCGACCTTTTTGATTACTCCCCACCTCCTACAGTGCTCACTACAAAATGCTCCGAGAGAAAACCTATGAGGCTTTCAAATCACTCCATCCTCTGAAAGATTCACCAAACCGATTTAGTCAGTCAAGGTGATTATTACAATCCTTCCGTGCCCTACTGGTGCACCTACTTCAACAAAAGGGGTTTTGCAGCCCTGCAGATACAGAAGTCTTAAATAGGATTACTTATTTCTGCCAAGCTAACCCTTCTTCCAATTAATCTTCTCCATTTTTTTTTCCCCATTCTGGCATTTTGCTACCTGCAACCACCTGTTTGATCATTTTAGTAGCCAGCAGTTTTTAATGTCTTGAAAATAATATTACTTTCATGTACAGATCAACAGTCAAATTCAACCAGCATACTTATTTATCTTGAAGAACTGCCAGATACTGCTTAAGGTCACTTTATAATCTGAATTTTCTTGCCAGAGAGCAAGCAGGGAACACAGGTAATGGATGTGCCTTTAGTTGGTAAGATTTGTTGTTTATAAAACCACATTATGTGCTACCAAATTATCTCCTTTTGGTATTTTGGATAGAAAGAATAGTGAGCTAAAAGATAATGTCTCTGTCCTACTGTTAATAGAGATAATTGTTAACTGATTTTCGGTTGTGTGCCTGAGTTTCTTCGGTTCTACTCAAAGGTGTCAAGGGATATTTGCTGCTGCATATTGGATACAGTTGTTTACTCAGTAATGCTTTTTTAATTATTCTTTGTTCTTTCCTTATGTTATTTTTCCATAAATAAGTATTAGACATTCCGTCTCTGAAGTCCTGTTTTAATCTGGATTAGTCCTCAGTCCAAATCAGAACGTGTTTGTAGCACTACAGTCAGAACAAGCAATTCTCGTTTAATATTGTCCATCCTCATATATCTTACAGCATGGTAAAGAAAATTTAAAAGCTTATTAAGTGTGGCTACAATTAAATAAAACCGTTCCCACCCTGTTTTTAAGCAGTTTATAATTCTACCAAGCAAACTATTTAATCAATCTCTCTTTGTGGATGTGATAGAATTTTCTTTACTGGACAAGTTCAGTTAAAATAAGCTCATCTGTCCAAGAGTACATGCCAATAACAAAACCATAGTTTATGTATTTTGAAGGTTAAATATGCAAATCTATTGCCTCCTGTATCTTTCAGAATTTTCAGCTTGGTATAGTCATTGATTTCAAATAGGAACTTAATTTTTGCTAGGGTTGGAAAAGAAGTCTGCATTGTGGTTACTGAGTAGATGTGCATTTGCAATTATTTTTATTGTTCACATGGCTTTTATTGAATTTTAATCTGTGATTAATTTGTATTGGACTACCTGTTTATTTTGACAGGAATTTCACTTTAGCATCACCAAATGAAGCAGCTCCACTGACAGGATCCCCTCCTGTCAGAAATCTAGTAGCTGATGCAAAATTACAAATGGGGATACAGGCACCACAAAGGTCTGAAAACTGAAAGGAAAAAAGCAACTATCATATGCTGTAGAGATGAAGTATGTTAGAACCTCAGTATTTCAGCACATACTTCAAAGGCTACTGTCTCAGAGTAATACAAAGCTGTTTTCCTCATAAAGTAAGAGTACAGAATGAATTTATTCTGAAACTTTGATGTCTTGTTTTAAGCTAAGAAACCAGATATTTCTATTTTAATATTTTTTTTTAAATCTCTCATTCATACTTAAAATCATATTCAACAATTGATACAACAATTCAGCATTGTTTTAAATAACGTGCTATCTTCCTAGTCTTTAATCCGCTGCCTGTATCCCTCACAGACTCTTCTTTCTCTAACACAAATGTGTTTATTTCTTCCTCTGGATCAAATGTATTGGAGTGTAGCAGCAGCCTGTGAAAACATTCAGCATCCACAACCACATAAATCTCTTTTAAAACCGAGATGGATTTGGGGGGTTTTTTTGTTTGTTTGTTTTTAAGAAACAGAGTTATGGACTACTTGTATTTATTGTGAGAATATCGAATTGACAGAGAAAAGAAAAGCTATAACGTCACACAGACAATATAACTTTGATATTATATTCAATGATTCTTTTCACGTTATTAAAAAAGAATTGTATTACCTATTTCCCACACATTTCCTATATTTAGTAAGCAACCAACCAACAGGAAAATTTACTGCTGTATATGGTACCAAAGGACTGATAGAATAATGCCTTAAACTTTTGGGTTTGGAGGTTTTTTTCAGATTTCAGAATGTTTGCTTGGACTACTATCTTTCATTTCTGGCAATAAGGCCTAAGGAGTGGGAAGCCAAGGAACACAGTGACAAACAGACTGTCCCATGGTGAGAAAGGAAACAAGTGACAATCTGCTGGAAAAAAACAAAAAACAAAACACAAAATCCCCAAAAGCCTGCGCTATTCCAAGGTAAATCAGGCTTCCAAGTGACTTGTCATTGGGAATATGTGTTCTGCTCAGCCTTAAATACTGCATTTATTTTTTTTCCCGTCTTTGAACTCCATTAAGGTTCTCCATTTATTGTTTCCCATTTTTTTGAAGTCAGACTTCTCAATTGCTCCAGAATTCTGCATATTCTCCTAGAAAGCGATAAGATCAGTGTAAAGCTAAGTTCCTTCTGCACCTTTTATTTTGGCAAGATTCAGAAAAAGCCCTTTCACTCTAAGGATCATCTGAAAGGAGTAGAGGTGACCTGCCACAATCTCTGGCTCTCATGCTTTAAACTGTTTTAATACAGATGCTCTTAGACTTCATGGTTTTGATGCTTCAACTTTTTCAGACTGCTTTTTGAGCAATCTAGCGCTTTCTAAACACGACAAAAGATGTATTCTTGAGTCAAACAGGTATTTAAGTGGTCTCCAAAATAAATCCATTCTTGTCTAATACGGAATAGTTGGTAGTTCTGACAGGAGAAATAGACATTAAAAAGAAGGCAGGAGTGAATTGAGTCCCTTAACTTTTCAGACAGAGTAGCTAGATGTTGAATTGTTATTCACAAGCATTGGCCTTTTCTATCACGTCATAGGAAACAAGATGTTTGTAAGGCAGAGAGGGGGATCAAATTAAATACATGTTTCCTTTTCATTCATTGCAAAAGTATTTTGGATCTGTTTGATTGTTTTCGATGTCGATTTCTTTTGTTGATTTGTGTCTGGGATTTTTTTCTGTTCATCAACTCAGTTAAGAAAACAAGTAATTTTCTCAGCTCTATAAACGTATCCCAAACCAATTGCACACACAAACAAAAAAAGAAATCAAGGTTAGAAGTTTTAAATTAAAATAGCTCCTTAAACCAAGACCTATACCATTCTTTTCTTCAGGAATGGTATAGCTGACCACACTTCTGTTCTACAACTTCTCATCTGCATCAGGTTATTCTGAGGTGTTTTTAAATATTGGAAAAAGGGAGACTGCTCTTAAGGGTGTAAGATTTAACATGGAAATATTTATTTTAAAACTTAATCTTTCAGAAATTGGAAATATATCTCAGCTACTCTTGGTTATGTCAGTTGACAATTTAGATAATGAAAAGTCTAACAAGGTGGATTTGATATTTCTGGGAGAACCACATCCAGCCATTTCAGATAAGAAAATAAAAGCATGGGAAGCACACAACAAATTAATTCAGTTTGGAGCTAAATCACCCTTGCAGAGCTCACCTATTTTCTAGATACATAGAAAGATGCTGAAACATTGTGGAAAAGATACTGTGCTTTTAAGTCCTGGGTTTTCTATATATTTTTGTCACCTAATCTGAGATAAGTGATGTCTGCCAACAGTCACTGGAAATCAGCAAGATGTTGCTTTTACCGAGTTATTTCAGGTTTTCAAGGATGTAGCAGCAGATATGGAGAGCTAAGGCATTTTCTTGATCCAGAGGAATGGAAGTTGAGATGTGCTGATAGACAGATGTGTTTTCTTTTTTTTTTTTTTTTTTCACTAGCAGGTTTGTGGAGTGAAACAGCTGGTGCTTACACTCCCAGGGTAGAGGCTTCAAGGGAGGTTTATTTCAAAGTGCCTCTTGCCAGGTGCCATTGCCAGGACCCTCAGCAGCAGCTGGAGCTGCTCTCCGTGCATGCCCGGAGCTCGTCACCTGCCGCACTTAAATCAGAAAGGAACCACAGGACAGCACGGGACAACAAGGGGGGAGATTTCCTTTAAAAAGCCTGTGGCTGACCTGTGCAGGCAGGCATGTGAGAGACTGAGGTGGGTAAGGTTTGTCTGAGAGAAAAGACCGACTCCCTAGGCCTGGGAGGGCTCTGCTGAGATGGGCTGGTTGCACGCCCAAGGAAAATGTGAACTGAGAAGGTCACTTCATGTCAAAGTCACTCAGGCTCCAGAATTCCTTCCTACAGATGCCATGAGTCCTGTAGGTTTATATACATTCAGGGAGGCACTGAGAATGTTAATGAGAAATCCAACGTATTTCTAAATACAGAGAAATACAGGTCAAGAAGTGTTCTGTGAACTGGAAACAGTGGGGATGGAGAGACAGAACAGATCACTCTGGCTAGACCTGGAAGGGCCACTCATTTTCCGTGTTGCCATTTTCAACATAGATTCTTTCCCGAGAAAAAGGAAATATCAGGTTAAATACAGAAAAATATAGAAAATACAGAAAAAAAAAATCTCACTGCAAGTATACTGGAAGTTTACTGTGCAGCCAGAGTGAACTTTCAGACATGAACATGCTTAACAGGCACTTCTGAAAACAAATGTGTGAAGAGTACAACAGAAAATACCAGAAGTGAATGAGTCTGCTGCTTTTCCCAAAGCAAACAGGACACATATCCTTTAATTTGGATGAAAAGAAGCAGATATCTATGTTTGCTTCAATAAGAACAAACACTAAGTCTAATTCATTTCTTACTTTGGCAAACCTGTTTGACTTTCTCTCCTTTCTTTAGTATGACTACCCAGAAGAGCTGGGAACAGGTAACTCATCTCAATCTACTCCGGTAGTCAGCAGTGAAGCACTTATAGCTGTGAAGGCTTATATTTAAGAGAGACAAGGTTTTTAATAAGGCAAATTGATAGATACAAGAAAAAGAAAAGGTGAGCTTTAGAATGTGGAAGCTTTTGGGGGGGGTTGGAGGAAATCTCTTTACATGAAAAAAAGCGCAGTGCTGAGAAATACACTGTTTTGCACAAGTCATGCATATTAGTCTAGTAAATAGTACAGAAGTTCTGCTTTTTTTCGCCCTCACAAGGTATGTATGTTGGTCTAACTGTGGCACTTACAACAAACTCTTCCTCTACAGCCTTAATTGGATGTAAGTAAGTAATTTTAAATTAAACTCATCAAATACTGGATAAGTAAGTAAATCAATTATGCTAGTTATGGTTAGATGTAGGGGGTGCCAGTTTTATGTTAAATATGAAAGGTTAGATTGAGAATCCTGCAGATATTTAATGATTGGACAGCACCCCTCAAGCACTGCATAATAAAAATAAAATAAAAAGGGACACTGAGAACAGATAGCCTCATTGCGAACATCAGACTTCACCACTCTGACATACCAAATTCAGTGCTGCAAGTCACTGCTAGTGATTGTCAAGTTTTAAAATAACACTAGCTATTTAAAATTTCACTTGGCCTGCAAGTTATTCTTCCATATTGCAGTTAGCATTTTTTCTTTTTACTTTCTGGTTAAGACACTAAGGAAAGTAATTTACAATAACTAGAAAAGTAATTTTCTATGTGATAATGTTGAAAAAAGAAAAAGTGATCTATAATAGGAAAGACTTGACTTGTTTACAACAGAAATAAAAAATAGCAAGCTTTAAGAAGGAAGGAGCAAGGATCTGTCACAGAAGACATTGAGAGGGATGTATGGAGAATGTGACAGCGAAATCCTTTCTTTACAATACAATGTTACTCACTTTTGCTGCAAAAAGCTTAAAAGAACTGATTCATTTAAAAGAAATACACATATGGCTAATCTTAAGTTGTGTATCCATAAAAACAATACAAGAAATGTAATTAAACTGCTTTTCTCAAACATGATTACAGTGATGATTTTGCCCATACACGAGACTCAGTCTCTGTAATCCACTAGAATTCCTCAGTAACACCTTTTCTTGGGCATTCATATGTATTTCTTCAAGGTGTTTGTTTCATTTCCTTCATTCCATATTGACCAACATACAGCTGTCACTTTAATAACATTGTCACTCTGAAGCATTTTTTTTCTAGATCTTTTCAGCACATAATTGGGAGGACAAAATAATGGCAGAAATTATCCTTTACCTCATATTGTTTGAGTAACTCTTCATAGGCCCGATTTTTTATTGGAAAAAAATTATGTTTCCCTGAATTTTAACATCAGTGTATATGAAAACATGGTACATATTCGGTTTAGGTGTTTACACAGACTCCTTCTGACATAAGTGTTCCTACAACTAACTGAAGGTGAAAAAGTCTGTGTAACAGCTGAATAAATAATTGCAGGTGCAAAAAGAAGTCCTGTTTAAGCACAAGTGTTAAAAAGAACTGTAAAATACTGACAATAAAGAGCCAAGAAAGATTAATCATGTGTTTAGAAGCACCATCAAAATTCAAATCAAGTCTTTTCTTTGAAGTCTTGATTTTACTTTAAGGTAATTGCAGCAAGGTTAAATGAGACTAATTCAAGCTTATCTTATTTTATATAGAAAAATCTATGTATTGCCTTTTCTCCTTGATAAACACTTAACAACAAGCACTTATTTATTCCTTAATCGTAAAGGTTGCATGTACTTGTAAATGTTCAGAGAAATACAAAACATTAAAGGTGGAATTTTCAAATCATGTGGAATTTAGCTATAAAAACCTGCTGGAAAAAAAAAAGAAGTTTGGAATGACTACTCCCCGAAAACTTCAAAGGTTTTGGACAAGGTCTAATCAGGTGGTAATGAACACAAGGTCTTATGACCAAAGCTAGAAATACAGAAAATTCAGCCTTTGAACTTACATTCTGAAGTACTTTTAAAAAATGTATATTCAGTGTGTACTGAAAAATAAAATATTAAATGCAAAGTGACTTTTTATTCCACGTACTACCACACACAGGTCTTTGCATGGCATTCCCCTTTCTGTATCTTTCTAGGTCTTCAGCAAAAAACATACCAGGATTTTTGGTCACTGTGAAAAGGCTGTCATTTAGCCTGCACGGTCTAGCTTTATAAATATTAGCTACATGCCTATAAACTGCAGGAAACAGCTAATAACACCATGAAAGAAACGCATGCAGGACTTGAGCAGCTGTGCTTTTCACAGAACTGAAAGCCTTGCTGTGGAATTGTTTAAAGTGCATCCTGGCGGAGAGAAAAAAAGGCATATAGGATTTTTTTAGGGGACATCATTGGTCTGTACACGTGCTTGTACATCCCTATATTGCCTTTTGGGAAGAGCAGTAGGACTGTTCTTGCATTTGTTAAACTGTTCCCAACCAGCAAAAGTCTTATCCAAGCAACAGACACACCCCCAAACTCAAACCTCAATGGAAAAAACAGCCGTGACTAAACTCATCACAAAGGAAACAGGGATGCACCCATAGTTCATGGGACAGATGGAACTGTGGGAAGGGAGCTTTAATGACTGGAACCATGGAGACTGGATCCAGGAATTGTGAAGGGGCATTAGCAATTATGTGCCTGAGGTTTCCTCCAGTTTCTCTCAGAATAAAAGGTAAAAAGGGAACCAAAGCATTGTTATTAGGGCAGCGAGGTGCTCATTAAGATTGCCAGATGACCACATCCAGTACAGCTCGTGCTGCTGATTCCATCAGGGGAGCACAGTCCTCTGCAGTATTTCCATCTTCTGAAATTCCTGCATCCAGCTCTTCTCCCTTGCCTCCACCCCACAGGATACCCCCATCAAATCTACATCAAAGCCTCCTGTTTTAGTGGTTTTGTAGTCCAGTTCAGCATGGTGGCTCACTTCCATTTCTTTTCACAGAATTTATAGCCTCCTTCTTGCCAGCATATTAAACTAATTTTTTCCATCCGTTACATGCTGACTGCTTGACTTCTGCTTCTATTGTTCAAATTTGGAATCTTTGGTCTTTTTATTGCCATTCATCCCATGCTTTATTGCCTTATTTTACCTTCCTACATATGGCTTTATTTCAACTGCTTCACTTGTAACATCTCCCTCCTGCCAATAAATCTCATTTTTCTCAATATCAGACTGACTTTTAACTATTTTTGTAAGTTCCATTCTCCCTCTTCACAGCAGACATGCAAAAATATGAAGACACAAGAACAAACAGGCCAATTTGGATGGATAAAAGCCAAACAGTGTTTAAAATGGTTTCCCATTTCCTTCAGTATGCCCAAACAAAATTCTTGTTAAGACTGTTTGGTTTTTTTTTAATTTCATCTTCCCCTTCAAATTTGGGTTGACACAAAACCCCTGGTACATGTGAGAGATTTCTTTTTTTATTTTACTTGAGGACAGATATTTAGGTGACAAATAGCACGTACCATAACACTATAAACCACATCCTATTAAATACCATTTGATCCAGATGAGTGCATGTATCTGTGCATACTCTCACATGCTCATATTTTCTATGTCTGTGAGAAAAAACATTCCCACATTTAGTTTATCCTGAATATTAAAGTAATTCTATAATGTTTCCAGGCTCTGGTCAGCTGATCCCATCAAAACCCCAGTACCATCACTGAAAACTAGCCAGAGACTATGATTTTGTTTCCATCATTCTTCACAAACTTGTCAAATAGTGAAAGTCACAGTAGTTATTTAATAGATAATTCAGAAACCCAATTATGTAATTCAGTAATATAACTTCATTTACTCAAAACTTTTTCTTTAATTATAATAACTGTGTCATAAAAATAGAAATGCTAGTTTTGAATGCTTTAGAGTTTGATTAATTAGCATACTGTTTTAAATGGTAGCATTGGACAAAAATACGGGGGAAAAATTATTTGTGTGTACAGCTCCCCATAAATTACTTATAGCATAATTCAACTGCATTACCATAGAAAAAGTTAGAAAATAGATCCATAATTATTTTATTTCCCTCGCCATTTCATGAATGGTTATGAAAAAAGAGAGGAAAATAAACATCAAATTAATGCATAGAACAGTGAATGAGACTTCTGTCATTAACTAGTTATAGTAATCTTTCAGAATTCTTACACAGTCTTCACTCCCAAATTAATTTGGAAGAACACATGAGAAAAGGTTTATAAATTGAATTAAAGTAACTCTTTTCGAGTTCTTCAGCTGGTTTAGTCTGCTTTCTTTACCCGCCCTGCTTTCAACTACTCCTTAAGTGGGCAGAGATGGTTTGGGTGGGGGATGGAGCTTTATTTTATTTGTGGGGTTTTGAAGAAAAACTGTGTGTATTGAGAACGAAGAACATGAGTAAGAATTCTGGGTGCTTGTTAGGCTTGTCTGCACATCTCAGAGCAGAATTTGGCCCGCTACGTTTGGCAGCTCTGGAGATTTCAATGGAAAGCTATTTGCACAGCATGGTGCAGCATAAGATTTGTTCTGAGAAAAAAACTGCAAGCTCAACAAGACTTTCTGACTACTGAGATAGTTGATTATGGTCTGCAAGCAATGGGTAAAATAACATAATAATAAAAAAAAAGTCTATGAATCCTTGCAGTCCAGTTTGCAGAGAGCAAGCCTCCTGCAGCCTCCTGCATTTGTTTGTTTAAAGACAGAGGAATATTCCAGACCTAAAAACTACACAGAAAAGAAAGTGCTTAAGATCATTTTTTTCCTTTCAGACCTTCTTCAGTTGTGTTTTGTTTTAACTAGTTAAATATGTACAGTGAAATAATTGTTAGCCTTCAGCTCTGTGCTTTGAAAGCAATGCTACCACAGAGTTTGTTCTGTGAATCTACTCATCAGTGCCATTTATTAAGCAAAATAACTGCAGTCCTTTCAGCTCATTTACCTTTGTATGACACACTTGCAACATAGAAAACATATAGGAAAAAAAATTCAGGAAAATAAGTTACTCTCAGCAGTTCGTCAATGTAATTTACCTGCTAGAAGCAGGACCAGGCAATGCCATGCAACTCAGTGTTAACACACCAATACTTTCCAGTGGAACAGAATCACCCACACAAGTCAATTTTTCAAAAATATTAAAAGATACGTGGAGCATTGATGTAAGTTGTATTATAGGTCAGTTTATATCTATTGTCTACCAAAACTGCTAAAGTCCTGAAGTGTCTCTAAATCACTGCAAAAGAATAATCCAGAACAAGGAAGAGTTGCCTATTTTGCTTGTGATGTTCGTTTATCACAATGTCCTTATTAATGAGACAACTGTTTCCAAAAAAAAAGAAAAAAAGAANAGGAACCAATGTTCGCGCAAAAAAAAAAAAAAGAAAGAAAAAAAAAGAAATGTATAATAGGAAAAAAATAATTACCAGCATTACTGGTGTTACTTTAAATATAATTTTATAAAATTCCCTTCTAAATGTTCTCGACATAATGAAAGCAAACTTCTAATTGCCAAAGGCTATTTTGAATGGCAAAAAATAAAAAAAACCCTAATTTTTTAGTTAGAGAAGGATAATGCAGTGTATCACTGAGCTTCATCAATATTTTAATTCACTCTCTCTCATAAGTGAGTGGAGCTTTATGAGAATTTACTTTCTAGCTGTTAAAAAAGAATTTGCTAACTTTTCCAGGTTTTAGCCCTTGTGTTCAAACTATGCTTTGTCTGAACTACAAAAGTCACCCCTACTGTGCAGTATCTTTGTTTTATATCTTCTATATAATTATAGAATTTGTGAGTGGGTTAAACTACACTAGTCATAAACCATTTCCCAACTTACAGTTGTTACTGAAATGGTATTGTAATGCTTGCACTTTCAGAATCCAAGTATGATAATTAATATTTTCATTTACATAAAAGCAGAGCAACTCTTTTAATAGCATCCTAAGTGAATGGCTCATTCAGGTTCACCAGAAGGTAAAATGTAAAACACAGCTTTATTTTCATTCCTCTCTTACTAGGGTGGCCTGTCAAAACCCAAGAGTTTCTTTAAAAAATAAAATAAAATAAAAAGAAACAGAAATAAAAACCCAAGCTCACTATCTCTCCCTCCCTCATATTTTCCATTTTCTGTACTTCCACTCTTCTTTAAAGCATTAAAATCTTGCAGGAGACATGGCTCCCCCATTCCCATTCACCAACAATGCAGGAATGCTGACACAGGAGCATGATCAGATGTATTAGTGAGGTTGCTCCTGTTCCAGTGTGCACAAACAATTTGTTCTAAATCAGCTTTACAGACACCGCGCATCAAAATTCCTCTCCCTGAGAAAACCTTTTAGTTTGAAGCATATCCAAATAGTTGTAATGTGATTATTCCACTCTGTGTTTATCTCTGGGTCTCCAGCTGGAGGACCAGGCCTGCAGTGGTCACAGCCAACATTAGGCTGCAGACAGCTGATGGAGCATCCTCTGTGCCCGCTGCCTGGTGAGCATCTCCCTCCTCTTTTCAGGGAAAAGCATGCTAAAAATATTTGGGTGTTTAGACAATACTTCTTACTTAGGCTGATGCAAATACTCACAGACCAGAGCTGCCTAGAGATTATATGTAAAGGCACAATTGTTTTAATTTTAAAGTAAACCTTTATTTTATCCATTTCAAGAGGGATAAACAGTTCATTATATTTGCTAACCTATACGACTGCACAAAACTTTTCTATTAGTTTCTCAGGGAACAGATTGTCTTATCCAAGAGATCATCTTTGTGACAGCTTAGCAGAGACGGGATTAATAGATTAAATAGACATCTTCGAGTTATATGAAAGCTGTCAATAACTTGTCTTCCAACCACTACTTAATAAAGCTAAATAAAAAAATAGCAGTTATTATGAGAATTAAATTAATTCTTAGGTGTTTTCATTTCTTGTTAAAGCCCAGAAGCTGCTTTGTCTTGAATGCTATTAAAGAGAATTCCGAAAGGCGGGAGAGGAAAAGGCTCAGCCTCCACAAGGCAGCGTGTCAGACAAATACACTGGTTTGGTATTAAACCACCTCTAGAATAACATTTCCTGTGCACTTCCTCAGAGCTAAGGCTCAACTGGCAAGCAAATTAAGAGAACTCTTCTCTTGTAGGCAACTTAAGTTGAGCAGAAACACCATCATTATAATATTCCATTGATAATTATAACAATAACCACACTCAGAAATTATGATGAGGACCAAAATAACTGTCTGCAAACTTACCTTACCTTTTGTGCAATGAAATAATTAATTATTCTAAAACAATTTTTTGGTCTTCACAATTTGCATTCATCAAGAAGTTTCATAAGCAACACAATTCAAAATACAGAGCATACAGTTTTTTTCTAAATCTTAAATGGACTCAGGAACGTGTTACACCCCTGAGTTCCACAGCAGTTCACAACCATATTGCTTGTGTACTAACAGAAACCCTAAATCTTCCAGGTTTGTTTTGGGGGGTTTGTTTGTTTGTTTGTTTGTTTGTTTAAGATTGGGTTTTATTTTTGGTCCAGCTAGACCACTGACACAGAATCATCTTATTTTATAACAAGTCTACACAAGTTTAGTCTTTGGCAAAACCCTGTAGAATAACACTTTTCAAAACAGATTATGATCATCTGAAATAAAGAGATCCGCAAAGTTATCTATATTAGAAGCCAAAAAAAGAGGAAACTCTTGGACCAAATAGTAGCATTGTCTTTGTTACTGTGTAGCTCATTTTCCTTTTCTTTCCTGGTTTGATTAAAATTGCTAGGCAATCTATTTTATTGTAGAACATTCCCTCATGAAGACAGCCTGAAAGCAATGTGATGCCAGATACATGCATTGACCTCCTTCCCACAAACTTCTCCTCCCCCAGAAAATTCAGCTCTTTGCAAAAGCCAATGCAATCAAAATTTGGCATCTGCGCTTCTCACCTCTAGTAGTAGCACAATTAGAAAACAAATTAATTGAAAACTGTTTATTATAGACGAGAAATGAATAGCAAAAGCTGTTCACCATCTAGTTCATTTCACATTGAAGATGGACACAGAACTGAGACAAGTCACTCAAACATTCTTATTTAGTGTACATTACAAAAACGTAGAGGGGAACTATTTTGCCCTGCCTAGGATTGGAAGCAATGATGAAAGATGAGAGGAATACCTTGTAAAACTCCTAAGCAATCAATTTCAACTCATTGCAGGACAAGTGTCAGTGTTCTTGTATATGTTCTAGAAGTATGTATGGAAAGTATTTCAAGCCATCTATACACTTGTTTTTTATTTGTTTCCAACTTCAAGGCTTTATTTGTGCCTCACTTCTGGAATTTAACCTCAGAGCTCCATAGAAGAAAGAATTTGCATTTCCCTTTTAGGTCTCATGTTTTTGTCCCAACTGGGAGACCCAACAGATGTAGAATTTTTCTTTTTAATGCATTCTCTAATGACTCATTTTTAAAGTGACTGAAACACTATCTCTAATTATAGCCGCAATATGTTCCTCAGTGAATTTCACATCCTGTCTAAGCATCACATTATGTTCTTCCAATAATTATAGCCTTTCTTCCATCCTTTCTTTGCTTTTATTTCAATCCAGTCAAAACTTAAATTCAGTCTTTAACTTCATTACCTAAAGCTTCTCCCCCACACTAGATGCTCTGGATATTCAGAACTCATTGCCATTTAAGACCACCTTTAAACATTGCAACATGTTGATTCTTTCCCTGGTGGATACATGTTGTACTTCAGGCTGAACTTTCAAACTCAAAGTTTAAACTTGATTCTGAAGGCTGTCCTCACCAGGAATCTAATTTACATACATCTCTATGAAAGGATGTATTTTAAAAATAAATAGGTACGAATAACTTCATTGTATTCCTTTGTCATAAATACTCTTTTCTCTCATTGAGAGAAAAGAAAGATGACTGGGTCAAGACAGATCACTGTCAATAATTTAAGGCAATAATAATAATTTAATGAGTTGGTTTTATTAACAGCAGATAACTTCCCAGAGTGTGTTCCTTTGCTTAGTCTCTTACACATGGATACACATACCCTTCTCAATGTTGGAGACAGCTGGGATAAATGCAAAAATTTATTCTTGAGCTGTAAAGTCATGAATTAAAAACAAGAGTGGAATGAGTTAAGAGTGCTAACAGTTGCACCTATCCAGTCCATCAGAGGAAACTTCATGAGGATGACATGAAAATATTTCTGTCTGTCAATGCCAACAGGAAAACATTCTCATTGACAAGAGCAGCATGGAGTGCTGAGGTCTCAAGACAGCTGCCATCCACCATTAGCAGCAAAAAATGAGGTAATAGGGGAAAGGTTTTTGAGAAGACAAGTTAGGATGGTTAAATAAAATTTCAGTTGCAGAACTTAAGGCGTGTTGAATGTGCACCACAGATCTTCTGATTGCAGTCACGATACAGGGTCCATGGAGAACCTGCCTGGGCACAACCATGCTTATTAAAATTTGCCATCCCAAAGCTGTGACATCCTGTAAGGGATGTACTTAGAATCAGGAATCTCTTCCCACAATTTTTTTTTTTTTTTTAATTTGTTTCAAATTCAGGAAAAAGTCTTTCTAAATAACAGGGATCCAGGCCTCAGATCTCACTCCTACACTAACAGTACATTCCACCACATAGTTTGTATTAGGAAAACAGTAATGAAGAAAACACCCATTTTCAGTATTAATTTCCAAAGACAAAATTCAGAAAAAGCCAGAAGCATTCTGCTGATTTTATTACATGTAGAATTTAAAGATAATTGTTTCCACTTATAGATGGGATTTTAATGTTAACAGCTGTGCATAGCCAGTTCAGATTGTGTGCTTTTTCTCTAAGAACCTACATAATTGTTCGCACTTTTTGTTTAGTATTATTAAAGAAGACTGGATGGCTTGGGTAATGACAATAAATGCAAACTGCAGGTCACAATATCAGATGGTAGTAAAAATGATAGATAAATGGGAATTGAGATACATGAGCATCTGTGAGAAATTATTCCGACTTAAATATGCACAATAAAACTGTGTCTGGTTAAGTTCCCAGCTGGTAGGATGAAAAAGACATTAACAAGCCAGGAGACTTGCCACACTTTCAAACCTTTGCAGTCCCTAATGCTGGAAGGGCAAATGGAGACTATGCAACAGATACAGGACTAGAATTTCTCAGTGGCTCTTTTCACTCTCCAGGGGAGACAAACATGTCTTTACTGCAGAGCCTGAGACTAGCACAATATACAGGGTTAAAGCATCTGTGCATAGATATATATATATATATGTACACACACACACGGACTGTATTTAAAATAAAATCTACAGTTCTTTATAGTCGTCCTCAGAATGTACATAGTGAAAGATGCAGTGCTGACAACTTTAAAAGGGCTTTTATAATCCTCTTTTGCCATTCATGCAAATAATTAGGTTTTCTCTTTGATCTGTTTTTGAAGGTTTTTTCCCTTTTCTTTACAGAATGGATGGTTCAGATTCAAAATAGGGCACAAAGATTATGTATAGTTCATCGGAACAGAGATCTACATAACATACATACCTTGAGTAAGCTTCTAAACAGAAATATGGAAGCCAAATAGAAACGATCTTTGACTGGCTATAAATTGCTATTTGTCTCCATGAGATTAAAAGAAACTGTGACATAGAGGAAACAAGTTCTCAAATAAGCAAACCAGGAGGGGAAAAGGTGGCATCATAGAAACAAAGAGGTGTGACTGCAGTTTCTTGCAGCTGCTATGAAGGAACAATGGACATGAATGTTAAAACCATACTAAAAACACATTTTTACTACAGTAATAAAAGCATTTGAATTAAAGTAATAATCCTGTTCAATTAATTCCATCTGGATCAGACATTTTTAAGTTAGCCACTCAGTGCTTTCATTCCAACTCACCATTTCTTGAAGAACTACAGGCAGGAGAAGCAAAGCAGCTAGGCAGAATCACTTGGAAAAAGAAACTACTTTAGAGCAAGCTATACTACACAAAAAAGGAATACTTCTGTCTAGTCATATATATAATTCTTAACCATTTGGGGTCATTGAATAATGGCCTGTTGAGGGAAGCATTCTCTTTTATATTTCATTTTGGTTTTTTAAAGCTCTTAATCCCCAAATTCTTCCCAAGTCCATTCAGCAGTCTGGTACCTTCTCTCTGAAGTTTCCATGCTGCTGTGGGTTGACCTGTGTGGAGGCCAGGTGTCTCCCAAAGCCACTCTGTCACTCCCCTCCGCTGGACAGGGGAGAGAAAACATGACAAAAGGCTCGTGGGTCGAGCAAGGCAGGGAGAGATCCTTCGCCAGTTCCTGTCACAGGCAAAGCAGATTTTGCAGTGTGGAAATTAGATAAATTTATTACACATCAAAGTCAGAGCAGGGTAGTAAGAAACAAACCCAAATCTTAAAACACCTTCCCCCCATCCCTCCCTTCTTCCCAGGCTCAATTTACTCCTGAATTTTGCACCCCCACAGTGGTGCAGGAGGATGAGGAATGAGAGCTGAAGTCTCCTCGGGTGCAGGACCCCTCACACTGTCCCTTGCTCCAGCGTGGGCTCCCTCCCGTGGGACACAGTCCTCCATTAACTTCTCCTACAGCTCCACAGTCCCCCACGGAGTCACAAGCCCTGCCAGAAACCTGCTCCAGCATAGTCTGCATTTCAGGACACATCATGCAAAGCACTTTTATTGCACACAGATTTTCATTGGGGTTAAAGCATCCATTAAATGCCCAGCAACTTTTATCATATTGTAGTGGTTTCACATTCATCAAAATCCTTTTTCCTAAATCCAGTGTAGTGGCTTGAGTGACTCCATTCTTTTGTGGGATTTGACTAGGAGAAAATAAAAAAGCACAACAGGCCTAAACTTGAAAGTTACACATATAGTTTATTTTTACACACTAAGGAATGAAAAAAGGAAGCGGGGAAAAAAAAAAAAAAAAAAGAAACTTCAAAACCCTTCCCTTCCTTCCACAGGGGTCACCCTCTCACAACCAACACAGAGAGACAAAACCATGATCCTCAGTCAGTCTCACCATTCAAACACAATCTTCCATCACTGTGGGAGAGGAGTCCCCGCCCACAGGGTCCCATGGAGACATTTGCCATAAGAAAAAAACAGTCTGGTGTTACCTGTTTTCCTGGCTGGAAGGAAAAAAGACTAGCTCAGACAAACTCAACTTTATATGTGTACTCACAAAGTCGTTTCTCAGCGGTCAAACAATATGCCAATATCTAAAGTAGGCTCTGATAGGTGCCTGTCCCTGCCAAAGCAACTCCAAGGCCCCGACAGGGCAATATTCCATATTTCTCCTTAAGTAAAAATCAAACTGTGTTAACCCATAACATGTATCGTGGCCATTAAAATATCCGTCAGGAAAGAAAAAGGCCTTGGATGTTACTTGGTACTTCAAAAATATCTGTAGTTAAAGCAATGAAATAAATACAGCCTGAGGTCAGTAATATTAATAGGAAATACTGGAAAGGATAATAAGTGAGAAGCATCGAATAGGGCAGAAAATATAAATAAGTTTTTTATTATTATTCATCTTTAGCATTCTCTCCAAAGTCTCAAATAACAATCTATAGCTGAATATCACTTCTCATCTCCCTTGCAGGGATCTTCTTGTCATTATGAGGGGTTTTTTTTTGCATGTATGTGCACACACCAGAGGATGCATAAAAGTGTACAAAAGATACTGTCGTGACAAAAATAGTGTAACTTGTGAAATAAAAATCAGATTATTTTGGAGGTCCTAGGTTATTTTCATTTCCTTTTGTAAATGTCTATGAAAAAATCAAAATGTGATATGCATAATGATGGGGCAGAAGCACTTTCAAGTTGATTTTGATAGAAAAAATAACCAGTATAAAAAAAGAGCTTTGCCTGCTAACTACCCACTACAGACCATGATTGCAAGTCAGAAAATTCCTTATTTTATGTACACACCCTGGAAGATATTGGAGATACTCTGTGACAAGGAGATTTTTTCAGAAAGCTGATTTTTTAATGGGTGATTGATTTAAACATAAAAGGAACCTTTTTCTATAAGTGAAAAATGAAAAAAACAGGGAGGAAGACAAAAAAATCCTGTGTGTCAAAATGGTGCAACAGCAGGAGCTCAGAAGGGAAATTGCAGTACTCAAGTGTCTTCCAACCAGCCAATTTGACGGAATTGCAGAAGACATAGAGATCCTATCAAACACTGATTGTGCCATTAAAAAAAAGGCTGGAAAATATTGAGAATTAGTCAGGAGGAGCTCAGATTGAGATGGCGATGTTGAAAGAGGAAAGCAAGACACTTAAGAACAGAAGATAAACAGGGCAGAAAATGGAATAACCTATCAAAATGATTACTTAATAATGGCAATTAAACTTTCAATGAGATGAGGCTATGCCACTAAATTAGAAACAGAGCAGCAGCTAATAAATTCTAAACTGTGTGCTGTCCAAGTAGCTGAGCTATTTGATACATTTTTCCACAATGACAATTAGAGTTATTGTAGCTTACAGCATAATTGAAGCAAGTCCAAGACCCCAAGCTCACACGTGATCAGGTCACAAATCTTAAATTTCAGTACACGTAACCTGCAAGTCCTGGGTGCCCTAAGGCCAGACCTCCAGCTGGTCTGAGGGATACGATGTAAGTTAGAGCAATAGAAGATGTTGATTATAGGAGAGAGGTGATCCAGGGAGGATCTGTTGCACCAGAGAGGGATTTTCACGGACACCACAGATGTCTGTGCTCATCAGAAGCAAACAGTCTAATAGCTTTCATAACTGCTTTCATAACTATGAACACCACCCACTAGAAATCACACTCCACAAGCTTTCCAAGAACCCAGGGAAAATTGTCAGAATACTTTTCAGTAGTTCTCTCACTGCTGTGCAGCAAGATTTGGTCAACCATAGCCTTTTCCCCTGTTCCTGCCCCACCACGCTTCTTAAAGTGAAAAAATCTCTGCATTGTGATCCACGATGATTAGGAATTAGAAAAAGTCTACATTTTAATCACATCTATAATTTCCTGCCTTGTTTTAAGTTGTTTATAACTTCCTGTGTTCTGAAACGTTTTGTGGTAAGCAATGAATCAGAGAGAAGTTAAAAGTAAAAACTACACATAGTTGCATCTGAATCACAAAGATTATCCACCTGTTTGTTTTTGATTTCAAGTACAATTGCAGTTCAGTTTCTCTTCTGCTCAGTGACCAAGTTATATGAATGGACCAACACTATTTTTAGGTATTTATATTGTTACATGACTCGTGGAAAGAGGACAGTTGATTATATTGCAGCTAATGATTGAAAATAACAACAAAGTGTTACTGTAAATAAAATTAATGTTACTTTGAATGTATTGGCTTTTTATCTGCATATAAAAGACATTTACTGCAAGTAAAGACAAACCCACTTGCTTTTATGTGGTTTTTTTTTTTAGAAACAGCATGCAACACTATCCAATAATGATTAACATCTGCCATTGAAAAGCTCTTGGTAAGAATGGAAAATTACAAGTTCAATAAAGACCATGCTGATGTCCTATGTGCACTTGGTTCCCTTATGTCTTTACTTTTAAGATCAAAAATCTATCCACATAATCTGATGTTTAAAAATGCTCACTTGTATGAAATCAGCTTTTTTTTTTTCCCTCTTACGTCACATGGTGTGGAAAACAAACAAAAAAAAATCCTTTAGTTAACACCAAGCTGTGAAAACTCAAAGAACAATGCTTTAACAATATTGTGAAGAAACTAGTTTGAATTTTTAATGCGTTTTGAAATCTTCTAACCTGGCTTTATAAACTCAAGACTAACAATGCTGTAATTCACAGAAACTGTGATCCTAGGATATATCCCTTATTTTTTGCCCTAAAGTTTGTCTAAACACTATTCAAGTATGTTACTTCATAAAAGTGACTATTTTAAACTAGTCACTTTAAACCAGAATAAGTCTTCATTCTCCGCTCAGACTTCTCCTTTAATTATTTGTACAAAAAGCAAGAAATGACACTGGCAACTACTGGCAATTTCCCTTTTTATTTGAGAGAAAACACCAACAAAAAGAGCAACTCTTCAAAATCAACCAGCCATCCAAATATGAATCCTCATCCCACCATATAGTCAAATGTCATAACTAGACACATCTATCTTAGAATTTGGGATGAGTTAGACTGCTGATTCATGACAAATCACACAGAACAAACTCATTAAATATTTGTTTTGAGTCTATGCCACTCATGTCATAGGACCATATCATTTGAGCTTATTATACCACTGTTTAGCCCAGAAAGGAGAAGATAATTTAATCTCCATTTCTTATTGCATAAATTAATTTTTGAATGTGTTTGTTATTTATAAAATTCCTCAATGAGCCCTGAGAAATACAAGTAATTTTCCCATTTAAAAAATGAAGGATAATCATCCTTCATTTGATAGAGTGTAATCTTTTTCCCCATTATTGAACACACAACTCTGTACTGGCCGGATGGAAATCAGTAACTGTTCTTCATGAGTGGGAGTTAACCCAGCTGACAAAGGTTCATCTGCATTTTAATATTTTGATACGTGGGAACAGTAGCTGTGCTGGTGAAAATCCCAGATTTTGGGGTTTTTAAACAGTCCCTTTATACCATTCCCTTTAAAACAGTTTTTCCTCTTGTTTAGACTAAACAAGGATTTTCAGTGCAGCTCATCTTCCCTACAGATGTCCAACTTTCATTCCAACAGAACTATTTGCTCTCTGACTGCACTTGAATAGACTGAAATAGGGCAGATTTAATACTCAGCCTCATCAAACTCAAAAAGAACCCCAAAGACCCAGAACAAGATGCCCAGACATCCATCCGTAGCAACAACATTCCCAAACTGGTTTATAGCTGTCCTGTGGAATGCACATAGCAAGACTGAATATCATTAAAGACCTGTAGTTTCTCTCTAGCACTATCACATTTGTGATCTGCATCTGCAAGGAATAATCACTCTGGACTTCTATTTTTAGTGAAAATGCCTGCAGTATTTAGCAGTTTTCAATCGAAGCCATACAGGAGCAGCCGCGATCTTCTCCTTTCTCCTTGTCCCATGATATTTGCTGTGGGTGCTGCTGTGTTAACCCTGCTAGACATTTTGTTATTTTTCTCACAGGAAATCCCCAGGGCAATGCCAAATTACACTGCCATTACCCTGATACCAGATTATCAGCTTCAAATCAATTTCCAATTCCTTGTCCTTAACAGAGCAGTTTCTTTCCTGCCCATACCATGTGGCAAAAGGAACTTCTGCTTTTCTTTAGGTAAGGTGAGGCTGATGAAGCTGACAGACTGCAAAAAGAAAAAAAAAAAAGGAAAGATGCTAAAATAAACTCCAGATACTACTGACCCCTTAGCCTCTCTCTGAAAAGTGAAAAAGTATGAGTATGACAGTAAGCACACTATTCTATCATGGAATAGATATTAAAGTGCTTATTTTATAGTTCTATTCTCATGTCATTTAAATTTCAATCAGAAATCATACATTCATTTGACCAAAACTTGAACAAGATGAAAACGCTTCAGCTATGTTAGCAACTTTGTCCTGTATTGGAAAAATCCTTTAGTTACCATGTTGCTTAAATGGATGAAAGAGTCACCACCACACACTTGAGCACTGTAAACACAGTATTTCCTCCAGCTCCACTGCTTGACCTGCTTTAATAGATGCTGTTTTGATAGGAAACTCTGTATGTGATAGATATCTTAAACAGAAACCTATAAATAAATAGAATTAAATTTTGCTTTTAAGGAAAGAATATTAAGCCTGTAGGTTTAACATAAACCTAAAGTTACGAAGATACAAACTTTTGCGCCTTAAAATTCCTTCAAGTGGTTAAATACGCAGAGAGACTTTCAGAATTAGACAGCTAAAGGATGTGTAAAGAACATGGACTTACTTGGACTGAGGTCATTGCAGTGCTGCGTAGCTCATCCACTAAAATAAGGGAGTCCATTAAAACTTTCTGTAAGCAAATAATCTTAGAAGTGCTCCACACACACTGAGACCAGGCTCCCAAGCTGCAGAAGCAACATACTGAAACAATAAAACATATTCCAGGCTCACCCCATGCACAGATCTCCAGCTACCTCAGTGCTTACTAAATGGGAAAGAACAAAAAAATCAATAGCAAGAGAAATTGCATTTTCAGGTTTCAAAGTAATGCAGAAGAAAAAACTATTGAAAGTAAAGCAACCAGTAGAGTCCTTCCCACAGAGAAGTTACTTTTGTTTAGCATTTGCTTTGGTGATTTATGTTGATGTGGCTATGGCTCAAAGTAGTGGACTAATCAGGAATACTGATGAAAACTGCCCACTAATAACGAGAGCTAGATGTATTAGCATAATCTCCCTGTCTGCAAGAGACCTAATAGATAATTATGAATATTTGAGTGGGATAAGGATTTTAACAAGTAGCAATGACCTCATAATTCAGTGCTGGAGAAAAGCCACAGATTCCTTTAATTGGTGTTTTTCCTCACAATCTGCCTATTAAATTCAGGGAACAATGGGGAAACTCTTATGAAGTTTCTAAGTTCTGGCATATACAATTTGCAACCGTGACTTTGTCATTTTTGATGAATGGAAACATTATTGACAGCTTATATTTCAGATTTCTGTTTTTCTCTTCCAGCTTGTTCAGTACTTTTACTTTCAGTATCACTTCAGTATCACCTGAGCAGTTACAGTTTGATGCAAGACTATTTAAAAAGTATTTAATAGAATTATTTAAATACAATACACAAATTTCACAAAGAAATGAAGCAATTCATCACTCTAAGACAGATGTACCCTTCATTTTACGGAGACCTAGAAGATGTGCTTTGTTTTTACTACTAGGTTATTTGATTTTCCATTAGCTTTATATGCTGCAACATATGTCCTCTCCAAAAAAACCAAAATCAAAAACAACCTAAAAAAACCCCAAACAAACAAAAAAAAACAAAAATCAAGCAAAACACTAAAAAACCCCAGACACTGAAGTTCTTTTTATCTTTTTGTTTTTTTCTTTTTTTCTATTATGATGGTGTAAACACTGGTGAATGCTGTAGAAGGGTGCTGGGAAAAAAAAATCCATCACATGAACACCACACAATCAGAGCCAAATTTAAAGCAAAGACATTGAAGAGCTTTGTACAGAGAGCAAAATGATTTTAAACAGTGCAAACAATTTTTGGATTATCTCTCACAATGTTGGCCTTCAAAACGTTTCCTTTTTTTTTTGTTTACCACTGAAGTGTAGGACATTTCTGAGGAAAGGAGTCGTTACTTTCTTTGCCTGTGGCCAGAGGACAGTTTCTGTCCTGCATTAATATTTGAGTTCTGAGCTCAAAATGAGCAGTGCTAGTGGTTAGGCTACAGATCAACTTCAGGCAACACCTATCCACCTCTGTTCAAACTGGCATGAAAAAAGAAAACTTGACTTTTAGGGATCAAATCTTTTTTCTTATAGTGTGCATCTATAGCCTAATCCTATCTTTATACTGTCCCAGTATTTCTTACGTTGGTTCAAACTCCCAGCTCCAAAAATGCTTTCAAGTATTTCATCTGTCCTTATCATCATTTGTTGCTCTTCTGATTCTCTAAATATCAAGGAAAAAGAATAATTCTTGAAATTATGAGCAACATATTGCCATAACATAATTTAAAAATTAGTCCTTTGCTAGAAATCATATGCCATTCTCAGGTTTTCTGTGGAACCCTTGCTCATTCACAGCTCCCTTTGAATAAGTGAACAATTATGGGCCTCAGCACTGGCTCCCCACAGCTCTGATTCCACTATTGCTGTAATAATCAAGGCTCAGCTTTATTCTTATTTTCCCCTTACCTGTGATTTCCAAAAGCTGTGAGGCCCAGGCTGCAAAGAGTGTGGAATGTCAAAAGCAGATAAGTGCTCCCACACAGCATGTGTTCACAGAAAGGTACCCTGTTATACAAACACACTATTTTTAGTCAGGAGCTGGCTCCCTCAGTGTGGTGTAAGTAAATTGGGAATACATTTAAAGATACCAGAGTAAGACACTCCCTGCTTTTACTGATCTACATTCTGAAAAAGAATATTTGCCTTGTAAACCATGAATAATAGTATTTAATATTGTAAATAACAAGAGTAATGAAATCCCTGTGTGAGATTTCTATTTTATTCAATTCTATTGACATTCATACTGTTGTATTGGAATGGGAGAAGCATCATTTCATCCTTAGGTAGCATTTTAACACATTCTAGGGGAAAAAGGTGAAACACAAGTGTATCAGTATTACTGTGAATGTAGTTCAGGATCAAATTAATTAAAATATTACAAGCAAATGAAACAAGCCCTCTGCTAAATATGAGATTTGAAGATTTATTGTTAGCCAAGATAAAAGTTCCTCTCTGTAGAAATGCAGTTTAGTTTTCTTTCTAATTTTAGCCCAGGCAAGGAGATCATGCCTTGCAAGAGTCATTGAAAAAAAGCACACAAAAATCTTAAAGGAAAGACTGATTTTTGAAAAGACATACCTTCAGTAGAAAGCTGGTTTTTTGCCTAACTAATAATTTGCCTAAATGGTTACATGTGCAACAATAAATTCACTTCAGCTAGAGGGTATGTTACTGGTGAAATGATGGTCTTATAGCAGTACCAATTAACTGATATTATCATCGCGAAGTTGATCATATCTTTCAATAAGGGACCATCCCATTTGAGCTGAAGAACTGGAACTTCAGAATGATATTCATCAGGAGAGAAATATCTTTCAAGTTTGAAGGAAAGCTGATTAAGTAATCTTTCCTTTTTTTCTCCTGTGGTAATATTACTACCAAGCTGAATTTTTGCATCTCAACCAACGTATATTTATGTCCAAGTTATAATTTATGAGTGGAATGTATTTAAGGCCTATAAGAAAACATATAATTAAAAAAAAATATGGCAGAAAATGTCTAAGCATGAATGTGCAAGCAGCTGTATCAGGACAAGAGCACTTAATGTAGTGAGAGTGTCATAATATCACTGAACTACTACTATGCAAAGGTTTCATGTATTCAAGGTCTGTTAAATAGAAGGTACCAAAGGATTGCAACTCTTCAGATTCATTTCAGGCTTGTCTTTATACATAGGAATATTTCAAATATTAAAAAAAAAATCTATCACGTGTACAAAACACATTCAAAGCCAAATTCAATGTCTTGACATTGAAGGGCTTTGTGTAGAGGGTGAGATGATTTTAAAAATAAATAAACCACCAATGTCTCTGACTTGTGAGTGCCTCAAACTTCACAAAACAGCCAAATCAGTTGTGTAATATAACCAAAGCAGACCTCAGTGTTTAACACTAATGTTGGCCCTAACATAAATTTTCTCTTTTTCAAGTATTTGTATACTGTGTATACTATATTACATCCCAGGGTCAGATTTTTCATGTCAATAGGTAATAGAAGTAACCTTCGTACCAATGCCTGCAAAATAAAGCTTTTTTCTCTCCTATTGGTGTCTTAATTCAATGTGAGAAACCTCAAGCCTACATTTTCCTCAAAAAATTTCATGAGCATAGTTCACAAACTCTGAGGAAAAAAAAAGGCCCAACCCTTTTTTCTTTGCAATTATTCTTACATATTATAGAGAATTAGCATACTACGGTATAAAAATAAAATGTGTAGCAAGATCCTCATTCTCTCTTTGTGGGGAATTTCAAATATGCCTTATTGCGTTTGTGATTTACAAATGAAATACAGCCAAGAAGTCCCTCGTGGTGCACATTATTTGTCACTCACAGTGACAAATAGGTTTGGTCTGTCATCACCCAGTGTAGTGACAAATGGGCTCCTGAAAATCTTTGAGACAACAAAAGTGCCAGGGAGCAGTGCTGAAATTTTTGCAGTCAAGAGAAATCCATATGCTTGCCCCTGCTGAAGGCAGCTCCTATTTGCAATTAAAAAAAAAAAAAAAGAAAAAAAAGAAAAAAAGCCTTTAGTTGAATCATTCCATTGGAATTACATTTTGACAATTTTAAGATACACCAAATTTTGCCTCCATTTTTTTTTTTTTTTTATCTCAGAACATGTTTCTGACATGTTTTGTTGTAGGCGTACATCAAGTACACCCATCTTCAAAAACATTTTTAGGGCAGCTCCATCCCTATGGGAGAGGTAGAGAATGAAATCTTACAGAACAAAAACAAAAGCTAATTTAAATTTATGTTAAAACAATGAAGTGTCTAAAGAGCCTCATGATGATACTCATAAGGCAAATATTTTAAACAAAAATGGAGATATGGATTTTCTTGGAAAACAAAAGACACATTAATTTATACAACCTAGTTGGAAAAATATTTCCACAATATGATCTACTAGAAGTAGCTTTCCAGCAAAGTTTCTGAAACATCACTACTACAGAAAAGTATTTCAGAGACAAGGTTTGATTATTTCTACTGCAAAGACAAGCTGAGCTCCTTGTGCTTCCTGAATAAAACACCATTTCAAGAAAAGCTATTGAATTTTAATTGCTTCATATTGAGCTACAATGCTGTATTGAATATCCTGTAAATATTTTTATTCTGTCAATAAACAGTTAAAAGAGAGACTCACTTATCTGATACTTTCCAGTGTGATTTTCTGATAGATGAAAAATGCTCAGTTATTTAAGAATTCAAGACTGATTAGTTATTCATAAAATGATTGAACTAACAAATAATTTTTTTATGTAAAGAACAATTTAAGAATTATGTAGTTTGCTTTGAAGAATCTCCACAGGTCATCCTCATCCTCAAAAAGCACAGAAACAGCTAAAAACACATGAAATTTTGCCTACCCTTAGAAGCTGCACCAGCTAATCTACCTTTATTTGTCATTGTAATCTTATTTTTTTTTATATATTTTGGACTAATTTTATCCGAAACTGCAACAAGGTATCAATACTTTGATTTTCGCCATGTTTCTGGACCTTTTCAAAAATCCTGCTCTATTCTGCAATAAAATTGCAGGGCCCTACTGCACAATGAAATAGATGGATTCAACAAGAAGGGAGTAACCTATACAAGACTATCCTGGAGGTTCTAAAACAAAAGTGTGATGGTGTTCTGATATTTTTTATATTTATTCCTTTTTTTTTTATGAAAGAGGCTTGTTCTCAGTGAGTTTTTTGTTTAATTGTAATTCCCATTAAACTTGCTGTTTTTTCATCCCAATTTAAAAACTTATCTCTAGGACATCCTTTTGCCTCTACCTGGAGTACTGATGCACACGCATACCAGCCAGGACATGGAACTGAGAATAAACTCTGACACAGAGACATCTTGAAATAGAGAAATCTCCTCCATCACCTCCCCAGTTCCAAGGGCAGTATCTCAAATCCCAGCTTTACAACCTCAGCAGACTCTATAAAAATAAAAAGCTCACAGTGTCCCAGGCAGGTAACACTGAAACAAGAGAAGCTGGTTTACTTGCCAGCATCCCCTAATGCAGTTCTCGTGGCTTTCACACATTTTTGTTAATCTGTTCATCAGCATTCATCAAGAATTTACGTTTTCTGCCAAGAAAATGGATTCCTCCCCCAGTTTTTTTCTTCTGATGTTCAACAAAGCACCAGGAAACACAATTACTCACTTTTAACCTCCAGTTTGAGGCTTGGAACACACACATTTAAGAAGTGGGAACTTTAGTGCATTTTTAAAATGTATTTCACAGTTTGTTTAGTTTAAACACTGGGAATTTAAAAATATTCTTTATTATCTGTATAATATATAGATTGCTTCAAGAATTATGTGGTCTGCCTAATTTTATTTAATTTTTTTGTTTGCACTAGAGAGATGCTTCTATTTTGTTTTGTCTGCTTTCCCTGATTAGTCCCTAAGCAAAGTATTACCACATTGTATTCATTAAAAGTTTACTGAAACACAGAACCTTGACTCATTTTTAAATCAGCTTAGAGAAAACATAGCAGAAAAGTGATTACCAAAATACAAATCATGTTCCACCCCAAAAATACAGGGATTTTGTCACAGTATAACATCTCAACTAAACTGACTCAGAGAAAGGTTGGTACTCGTACTGACTACCTGCACAGGTTTGAGCAAATTGTTTATGTGACATATCAGTTCACCTGATAAGAAGAAAACCCTTGCTATGGTCACAGAGACAGAAGTAGTAAATATATATTTTAAAGATTACTTTAAAGCCAAGTACTTAACATTTACCAGTTTTACCAAGTTTCGAATTCTTCCCAGCTTTGATTTTATTGCCTTATTTGTGTATTTCTGACCTGATTAGGATGGTCCCACCCCCCCCCACAGACACTTTTTTTCCTGTATTGTTGATGACTCTGACAAGTATCCCCTTGTGTACTATTTTTATTCTTTGTTATTAAGAAAGCAAATATAAGTAAGCTCAAAGATTTATTTACATTTCTGACATCATCCCAGTTATGCTTCTACTGGAATCGTAGTTAACTTCATCCTTTAAAACCTCCATGGGACAATGACATCAGGATATTTTTTTTCAAAAATATAAAATAGAGAAACACTAAACAAACTGTAACACTTCCTCCTGACATGATGTTTAGAGGGATTTCTTTTTCTAAGCCAGTTAAAGGGCCTTGAGGCATCCTTACAAAGCTCTTTTCACCTGATTCACACTTTAACGTCTGTCCCGTATGCTCGCAGCATTCCAAAATAATTCAGAACCCTCAAACACTACACAGAACATGGAAAAGTATTGCAATTTTGGTCATGATCAGAAGCTTATTAGCCTTTCCCCTTCTTCTCTCCATCAGCAGGAGCCCAGAGCAGTCTCCTTTCCTATGTGAGCACCCGGAATATCTACTGGAAAAGGCAATCCGGGACTACAATTGAGGAGACATATGGCAGAAAGGGTTAGCCATTGGAGGGATATGAATGCTGGGTGTGGGACAGAAAGAGCCCCTATCTGAGCACATACCTACATCTGGCATGCAATTTTAAGCCACAGTTTCAACCCATATCACCCCCTGTGAAACACAATCCTTATTTTGAAACCAGCTAATGCATCTCTGATTTTTATCTCATAGCATAGATCCATTCTCTGGACTAATATCCTCTACTCCTTCCTTGAAAAATAGACTCTATTTTTACCAGCAGAAAAAAGAAACTCTCCTTTCTAATATAAAGATGTATGAAAATAAGAAAGAGAATTTTTCTCAGTGCATGATATCCTAATATTCCTGTAAGGTGTGTTACAGTAAAAAGAATTAAGCAATTATACAATACTTTTACTTTTCTTAACACAAAGAGACACAGGAGTCCAGACAATGGACTCCTTTAAATTTTAAATTTATAAGTAAATGACTGTTTAAGATGCTTTTATTATACCTTTTTTAAAATTAATATTACAAGTGGAAAATCCTTAAGACATCATAATTATGTAAAAAAGCTAAACAGCTCTTTTTAAAAAAAAATGTCTTGAAATTTCCTTTTTTTTTTGTTATTGTTGACTTTTTGCCTGTGATTTTGCTTGTTTGGGTTTTTTTTTTTGAAGATCCATAAAGTTTTTGCTGCTGTTGTCTGTTTGCTTGTGGGGTTTTTTTTGAAACAAACATATATTCAGTAAGATAACCACTTTGTATAGCAGTGTGCTTTCTTTCTGAGCATCTTATACCAATAAAAATTTTTGAAAGATCAGTAAATTTTTTTAATAACTCACACTCCTTGACTGACTGTTCGGTCCCATGAATTCATTCTCTTTCTATGCAGTTTTTGATGAAATTCAGTTGAAGTAGAATGATGGAGAAAATAAAGTTTAGGGTTATTCAAGCCTTTTGCTCTCATGGAAAAGGAACTTAAGAGTCAAACTCCAATGCCACAGTCTCTCTGATACAGAAATCCTTATGATTATACAAGAGCACCGTGTGGTTATAGTGGTCTTTATTTCTCAGATTCATGCAGTCCAAGTTTAGATCACTGTAGCCATGCTGTTTTTATGGAGATAGATAGAGATAGATAGATAGATAGATAGATAGATAGATGGATAATCTTCACCATAGATAACCAGATTCCAGATAAATTGTTGAGAATTAATTACTTTTGCATACTTGCATTTGCTAATTAATTACTTTTGCATACCTGAAAACTCCATACTTTGATGATACATATTATTTACATGCATACAATTACAGCCATTCCTCACAACACTTAAACTCTCTACCTAATCCCCATTCAGCTTTTTTTATAAATCTTCCCAAGCAAAGAGAAATAAATGATGGAATTGCTGTCTGATAATGGACAATTTCTGTTAATATGAAAAAAGGATAAGTATTAAATCTCGTACAGTCCGAGTGACACCCACTCCTACTCTGCAGCACGAGAACACACCATTCCTACAAGAGCAGTCTTCCACGCCCCGGTGATTTTTCATTCATCTAAAGGAAATAAATGAAGATCAAAAAAAGGCCAATGTTTTCATAGTTCCATTCCATTCTACTCCTCTCAGGACTAGACTCAGGGCTCCCTGATACAATTCTGTTTAAATAAGATTGTTTAACTTCATTTTACTTTAATTTGCCCTCATTTGTAAAACTCTTTGAGGTTTTACCTAAATACCATTGACTGTCTGAGAAGATGCCACAGTCATGAGCAAATCATGCAGGCAGGATGGAGATGTGCACATGCAGCTCTAACTTCACATACAGTGCAGGTCCATATCTAACAGAAACAATCATGAACAAAACCACTAATTCAGAGGGAGTCCTGAAAGCTGTCAACAGTTATAGATCCATTCCAAACCACTAAAAAGGCTTAAAAAGGATCAGACAACAGGGACTTAAAAATCTCTTATGGCAGTAATAACTGCAAATTAGCTACTTGCCTGCTTTATAGGAAAAGCAGGTGACTGTATACCAGAAGACGTGTATTTAACTTTTATTTACATATTTATTATATATTACATATTTAACAGTTATTTAACATAACTGGCCTACTTTCCCCCCATCCCTCAAAGAATATTCACTCAGTCAAACAGGCAACATCACTTAAACCTGAATTTTGCTTCTTCTGGAAACAAAAATTTTATTTCATAAAAAAAATCCAAAATAATAGAAATGTTGGAGTGCCTAGGAATTTAAATTACAAAGGTTATGCACAAATCTCCTAATGCTAGATCACTGGTGTAATGGTTTATGTATTACAGGTGAGCCATTCTACGTAAAGGTACTGCAGGCCTACAAGGACCAAGGTGGCTCTTAAACGTCATTAACAGAAACTGCAGGAATATTGGTCCCCTAAAGAAAAGTCAGAGAAACTGAGCTGAGACAGCCACAGGAAGAGCTGGGCGTGTTGTGGTGCTTCAATAACATTTAAAAAAAACAATTAACAAGAACAAAACCCCTAAAATTTCTAATAGGACAAGGCTGAACTTTTGGTAAGTGAGGCACATTTAGGTTATCTGAGTTGTCTCTAAGATGTAGAATAACCCTCAGAGATTCATCACATAGAACTCATGTTTATTTTCTTTGACTTTAACAAGCCAAAATTTGGAATTTTATAAAAAACAATCCGATGGGCATGGGAAAGCCAAAGACTGCATACCAGGATTTATTAGTATATCATCTAATATCTTTCTTTCTATGATTTTTTGAGCAGAATTTCTCGCTGAAGTCAAGCACAGTACCCTTTAACCCTCACCATACAAAGATATGAGTTTTAAGCAAATAGTAAGCGTTTATAGACTGAAAATGGCTGCAACAGACAAGAAAACTGGCAGGTTGAAATTCTTTAGTGGGTGGTTGATGACTACAGTTAAGCATTGCCCTTTTCTTAACTACATTCTTTTTACCATCATCAATACTGTGTTAAATCTATTCCATGGGAAATTTGCATGGCTGAACTAACATTGATTCAAACCTCCAGTGTCTGGTATTGAACAGTGTACTGGAGACTATCCCATCTTTCTTTTGCTAAAACAGCAAAACCCATGCAGTTTGGACAAGCTGTGGGGGGAGGAAAGGGAATCCCATAACAAAATAAGGAGGCATATTCCCTATTTTATTAGTCAGTGTTCCATATGGTCACATACACTTAAAGGTTTCCTTGCTTAGAAGTGGCACAATCCCTCTCTTTCTAATTGTATTCAAATGTGAACTCTATTTCAACATGAAAATAAAGGGGGAAAAAATAAGTGAAAGTCCTGTTTTGGTACAGAAAAACTCATTGTTTTCTGTGATTCACAGAACACTCTGTTATGGCCGATATGACTCCCTGGCACTCCAGTTAATGAAGTAGATAGGCCTTTAGTTGTTTTTAAACATGAGCCCTTTTAGTAATGTTATTTTACATACTTCACGGGAAAAAGTCACATCACTGACTTAAACACGGCAATTTTTGTAGACTAGTTTCATATAGTAATAGAACACTGAAAAAAACAGTCATGACTCAAGTAGCTCTTTCTTATAATTTGTGTAGGTTTTCACTAATTGACGGAATGAGGAATTGGTAATTAATTTTTCAAAGACTGAACAGAGAGTGAAGAAAACTTAATGAAATAATTTAGGACTCATCATGATAATGCTGTACCTCTCAACTAGGAAGCAGAAATAATGTACGTGATTCCAGGCAGCTGCCTGAGGGAATGAGCTTTATTAGCCATTGTTTGTTTCACTGCCAGGTGGCCACATTCCTGGTTTTGTTTAGAGCCCTTAAAGTTCCTGCTGATTTAAAAGGCAAGGAATAAAATACAGGCCAGGCCAAGTAGCATGGAGGATGGTGTAGTCAGTGATACACAAGGCAAATTTGGTGGAGTCCGAGAATGTCAGGAGTGGACATGTGCAACACAAATGGTCCCACCATAGGAGCATGAAGACAGCAGCTGTCTGCTGTAGAGACAAATTATTTTCATTGCATAGATTTGGCTGGGTTGAAGCTACTCAGTTACCCCGAGCAGAGGAGGAAAAAAACAATAACTCCAACTCACATTTCCTCTTCGTTGCTGTCTTTTCATCTCTCAAGCTTCACAACTTTTAAGTTTTGTCCTTGCTTCCAAGCTGCTAGTGATATATTATAAAATGGATAGCTTGAAGTGTTTGGCTACCTGGGGCCATAAACCCAGCAGGTCAGCAACAGAAACTGTTGGGGGACTTTCTATGGCTTTTGCTGGAATTAAAACAAAACAATCAGGGGGAAAGCGTCATGGGTACAGCAATAACTTATTAGTTCTAACACGCATATCCCTGCAGATCACAGCGACCTCAATCTGCTTAAAAAATGGCTTCCTTGAGCTAGCCAATCTTTCTATTAAATAGGTTGGTCTTCCCTGGAGCCAAGATCTGCCTCCTTCTGCACGGCTTATTATAACGGCATAGGCAGTATTTTTTGCTCCGACAATTTTCAAATAAAAATCAGTCCTATAAAGGCTGAGATTGTTTATTTTTTCCTTAGGGCATTCAGTTGTTCTGATTAGGGACAGAGCAGAAGAAAAGCTGGATATTAAAACAGCAAAGCTGTTGTGAACCTGAGGTGTTAGTTTTAGTTTAATTAACAATAGAGGAAGACACATAAAAGAAATTAAATCATATAGGGCTTAAGATATGCAGACAAGGATACATTATGTGACCTGCCAGTAAAGATCACTGTGATGAAGACAAACATAGTAGGAAAAACATCCCATACAACTCCAGAGTAACAAAATGGGGTGGAAAAAGTAGCCTTTTATAATTTTTGACAGCAATATCCAACATGCTCTCTGTATAGCTTTACTCAAAAGACACATTTTAGTATATGCGAAGTTTATAGGTTACTAGCAAAACCAAAGGTACTCTGCAAACATCCCATAGAACTCATCATCTTCCATAATTACAGAAACACCAAAAATGAGTGAATGCATCAAATAAATTACACATTCACTCCAATTCATATATACCCTTTTTCTTGGATCTTTTGGACTGTAGAGGAAAAATGACCTCAGATTATTCACATATTGCAAATTGTGGGGACATTTCTCCCCAGACCATCATGGGTACAAGCTCTCACATATATATGACATCAGCTGAAAGTCATGGTCAAAAGTTTAGGCAGCCTTTGTGACCATTAAATGGAAACTATGAGCTGCTTTCCCAGACTTGGATCACTTCATAGCTGTACTTACCCAGTCTTGACTTCAAAAACCTTCTTTCAGTCACAGGAGCCTCCAGTTCCTTTTTATAACCTCAATGGGTGAACATCAGCACTTTGTTCTATGCCTCGGTGATAATTATATCTCACATCAAAATGTCTGGAGAGTAGCCCTGTGTCCCTGGGAAGGGTCTGCAAGTCTGTCCCGCTCCTAACATATTATATTATGCATATTATCAGGATTCCTGTTAGATCTTAATATTTTGGCTAGATTACGTAAATGTCAGAATGTCATTCTCCTGCTTGTGAATTATTCAGAATAATTTACAGTAAAATTATTATTGGCACCACTGTGACCTGAAAGTACTTTAGTATTTGAAAGGCTCGAAAGAAATTTACCTTTCTTTGGATGAATTTTTCTGTGATTTTCATAGGCATCACCATTCACATTTTATGAAAATATTAAATAGCACAGACAGCAAACAGGCCTGTTTTGTACTGGTGGTGTACACAAAACTGTACATGAATTACTAAACTCTCTGACTTTTAGAACTGGGTAACCAAAGCTCATCAAACAAGACATGCAAAACCAGAAGATTGTTTTGATTCTGCATTTGTCTGTGATCTTTTTGTTGCTTTCTGGGAAAAAATACGTTTATCTTTAAGAATAACTTTATGCAATGCATCAATATGTATCCAGGAGCTAATTGAATGCTTTAAAATGCTTCACCTTTGCTAATCCCTAACACTGTTTGTAATTGCCATGACTAATCCCAGCCTGTCACTTGGGATTATTTCTGCTTCCTAACAGAGTGAATCCTGAACATTCAACTCAGGATATTTATATGAATAGTCTCAGCTCATTGGATATTTATATTAACAAAATTATTTAGCTCTATAATTGACCCAAGCTCTCAAATTCAGAGAAGCTTTCTGTTTTTTGACTTCAAAGGCCAACCTTAGGATCATTTTAACAGCTGGGTTTAAAAGAGTTTTTGGGGTGAGGGGAGGAAAGGGACAGAGGCGGAAGACAGCACAGAAAGAGCAGGGGATGCAACTTTTATGAACCAACTCCGTGGGAACCCAAGACAGCCCAAAGTAGCAGATGCTAAACACTTTTTCCATACTATTACTGAAAAAACTCAGGTACAGGAAGAGAAGGGATGGGGAAGCTTTGTAAGCGTGCAAAAAGGTACCCTTAGCACATAGTTAAAGAAGATTCTTTTCCTAGCAGAAAACTCCGGCCAAACCAATTGAGGCCAACTTCAAATTACATATGAGCAAAGGAAAAACAATCTAGAACATTTCCAGCCGGCTGTATGAAATGGTAAAGCAAAGAGCTATGGAATGAACTGGCAGATGTCACCTTAGCTCTTTTCAAGTACAAGCCAATGGCCACCACAAAGCAAAGCACTGTCGATTTTTTTGCCTTTTTAGTAGACTTCCTTTTCCATGATTAGTTGCAATCAACAGACTGAAATACTAAAACAATATATCAGGTTAAGTAACAAAATAAAGATTAATAGACCAGCCTGTCTCTCCTCTTTTTCTGCCTTAGCCTTTTCTCCAAGCATTTCAAAAATATGTGTTTCTGGAATGTTAAATCCATTCTAATTATTCTTAGAAAGAAAGAATTTCTCATACATGTTATAGAATTTCTCATATTGCTTTTACATTCCTTTAAAAAAAAAAAAAGTCAACCAAATATGCTATCACTAAAACCCCTGGAAACCACCAGCAACCCTACAAAAATAGTTTGAAGTCTTAGCTATAATGGCAGAAACCACCACAGATGCTGCATATTCATATTCAGTTTACATCGGTAATTCCAGACACACTATTACCGCTGTTACTGCTGGAACTCAATCTGGATCAAGAAAACAGTTTTATGTCAAACCCTTCTATTTCAAGCACAGGTATGATTAAGAACATCTATATTTTTAATTAAGGGCTGTACTGAAAAGCTGGTCCCAGTAATAAGTCTTTTTATGCATGTATATAAATTTCTGCAGATTTAATGGAATGGAGAAAAATAGTTTTACACTTTTAAAAAAGCCCCAAACCATAAATGAAGGCGCTTCACTAATAATAAATAACAAATAATAACTTGAAAATTTTGAAGACAAAACCTTAGAAATTTTATTTGATACAAAATGTTTCCTGTTATTAGGTCAGGAAACAAGGGGACAGGGAAATACAGAGTGACTGCTATGAGTCATCTTTCCTGCCATGCATCTGGCAAGCAAGGAAGAAAGGAATTTTATGAGGATGGCAGAAAAACCACAAAGCAATACAAAAACAATAGACAGACATAATTTAATAAACTCATATTATTAAGTAATTGAAACACACTCTGTACCTAGAGGTCTCCTTCAGTTTACTGCAAATGTGCCACGGTTTCAGGGCAGAGGAGGAGGTGAGGGACAGCTGTAAATACTACAGGTTATGACATCCGTAATTTTTTCAATATGCAGCCATGAATCTGAAAGAGGATAGGACTGAGCCACCAGGCCTTTTTTTTTTTTTTTTTTTGGTATGAGATATGAAACAGGAAGACATTGCTACATTTCTGTAAGGAAAAATTTCTGATTGATTTTACACCTGTTACATCCCAAATTTAACACTAGCAGGATTAGTTATCACTGTGACAGTGAATAGAACTTGCTCAGAGCAGTTCTTAATATGTGGCAAGAAATGTATGCAGTAAATCAAGCACTCCAGCTTGACAAAAGAACAGTTGGGGACCTACAGTCTTTTCATACAAATGAACAAGAAAAAGAAATTTATGAACAGAAGAGATTTTCATCTGTGGAGGAGGGCAAATAAACCAGCCCACACAGTAGGAACTTGATGAAAATTCTGTATTTAGGGTCAGCCTAAATACAGAATAATTTAGATGTGTTTTGGTAATTGAAGATTATGCTCCTGGTACTTAGTCGTAGGTGTCTGCCTGAGTCATGCTAAACCCTATCTCTCCTAGGACACATCATGTGGTAAATTCTACTTTACTACAAGAAAAAACAATCTCTCTCTCTCCCTCAGTCTGTGGAGCTTGTTAGTGCTACAAGCTTTAGAAGGCACCTACATTTGCCCCAGGGTTTCTCAGTATTCAGTTTCGCCTGGGCCTGGAAGAATACTCCTGTGAACTGTTCTACCAAAATATCTCAGCTTTGAGTGCTGAAAATTAATCACCCAGCTAAGTACTTGACTAGGTTCAAGTTTTGTGTTTACTGTAAGTATTTGAAGTCATTAAAAACACAGAATGAATGAAAAACAAATATATATGATGTTCTGTAGAGAATTTAGTTCCACGAAAATGCAAATCCTCAGCGCATAGATAAGATGATTAAAAATGGAAAAGACAGCTTGAGCATAAATATATATGGTAACTACACAGCAGTCACTGACAATGCTGTATCTATTTTACAGAACATTTAAATCAGCAAAAAGTCAAGATACATTATTTAAATGAGTCTTTATGAAAAAACATATCTGGAAATTTCTATGGAAGAATAATATCAGCTGGGGTATACTTTAAAGACTGTAATCGGACTTTATCCCAGAAAAGGCTAAATAAATTGAAATATATTTTATATCATTATGAATATTCTTTTGTGATAAAAATAGTTTTATATTTTGTAGCAGTTCAAAAAACTGTGCAACAAGGGAATAATAATAAAGGAAAAGAAGCAATCAAAATGAGAAAGGGGGAGATTTCTTGTATCCCTCTGCAAAAGAAGTAACAAATTACTTCTGTGAATAATTTCAAAGACTTGAATAAGCTGCATGCATCTCCCAGATGGCTCTCAGAAAGAAATATTAAAGAATTGTCTGAAACACTTGCACAAAACATGTCGGACTTCTCCTTTTTTAATCTCAAGCATAAAAATGTGCAAACTACAATATTTACTGACACAGTTTTATTAGATAACCCTGTAAGAGAATCCTACAATAGCACAATATCAAGAGTCTATAGTCCATGAAATTTCCTCAGTAAACTGAAGACCCTTTCCAACATGTATATTTCTTTGTACACTTCAACAAGAAAAGTTCCTTAACAAGTTTTTAAGGGTTTTGATCAGGGCAAGAATTAATACCTGTAAACCAGATGTGACCTACCTTCACCCATTTAAAAATCACTTTGAAAAGGGGCCAATTTCATTGCTGTATGACAGTGGTACTCTGTCTTGCAAGAGAGCAAAACCTTTTTTTCATACGTTGATCATACACAAGCAAATGAACAACTTAATCTCAGAAGAGTTTAAAATCATGTTAGCCATGAGTTTTTTAACTTCAGCATTTATAACTCAAAAGAAAGATAAATTTATATGATACTTTACAGACATATTTAGATTATTTATAAATGTTTAGAAATGCTTCACAAAGCACTTGGAAGTACATTTTATATGCGGACACGGACACCTTGAATCTCCACATATTCTTTGCATGCTGTCTTTGGTTGAGAGAGGCAAAAGCTTTTTAATTTTGCTATGTTATTTTGCATTAAAAAGTTATTTCAGTGCAGAAAATAGTCTTCTCAAAGGCCACTGGAGCAGGATTTCTGTCTTCAATCTGGACTGGAAGTCAGTTCTAAAATTGTTTCTGAGCAGATGATCAGTTCAAGCAGAAGGCAGGCTGCTATAGATTGTACCAGGATGAGACCAAAGCTGACATTTAAGGACTTGAAACATTTATTAGGAATGAAAATGGATTTGATTTTTTTTTTTTTAAGTGATAGAAAGTATATGGGTCACCTGGAGGCAGGAGAGGGCAGGAAGGCACCTGTGAGCACCAGTCATAGGGAAGGACAAGGAGAGAGGCACCAGCGTGTGACAGAACTACCAGTTGTTGATCTGGAGTACATTCTGGTCCTATCATTTTTTGTCTTCTGGTTCTACCAGAAGTCTACAGAAGTTTTGGTTTTGGTTTTTTTTTTCTTTGCTCATATACGGTCTTAAGAATGCAAAACCAAGTATCTGCATCACAAACATAACTTTACATTTCAGTATGCCTTTCCTTCTTGTCTCCTTTTCTCTCCTTTCTTTCTTTTCCTCTAAACATAAGCACAAAACCCCCAAAGCATCCATATAAATAGCACACACAAATGCACTTGGGTGCTCGTTCATTACTCACCCTGTGTCTCATTTTCTCACCTCAATAGGAGACATAATAGTTTCTTAGACAGCAGCCTGTGCTGTCTTCTCTTTTTGGACCCCTCTGATGTGCGTGCACCCATACACAAAGGAATGGCAGAGCTGCTAAATAACTATTTATAACTCTGAATCAAAAGCTGTGCTAAATGAATTGCTGAGTGTTATCCCCATGAGGATACATATTTTACAGTTATCCTGGTCTTGAACCTTCCCATGCCAGCATGGTAGTGAAGCAGTGTTTCTTGCCAGGAAACCAAAATGTCCATTTTTATAGGACATAGAATATACCATTAGGTTACTTGAGGGATTAATAAACCTCAGAATCACTTGCCTTGTCTACAGTGAAGTGGCATAACGACTTCACTGCTGCATTTTTTTTCCTGTAAAGAGGGACATTAGAAAACACACTGGAGAGAAATGAATACATGCCCTAAGCCCCTAACCAGCACTTACAGTGTACCTGAGAGCATATTAGGAAAATAAAGAAGAATCTTCAATTTACTGACTTAAAATGATTTTTGTCTCCCTTTCCTCTGTGGACTTTAAAACTGAGACTTGAGGAGCTTAAATTACATTTTACATGCAAAGCTTAAAACCTAATTTTCCATATTCCTATCAGCTAGCAGATAAAGTCTATAGCACAGTGGCAGATAGCAGTTTCCAAGGGCAATACCTGTGCCCAAAGCTTTCAAAAGCTGTAACATGGAGGATACAATAGAGAAGGCGATACCCATCAGACTACTTGTCCCCGGACCCTTTCCTTTCAGCTTCGGGCTAGCTATGTACCTGACTAATCTGAAATCCTCTCATCCCCTGGAGAGTGTCACAGGCACTAGCATATATGGATTGCCGCAACCTCCTTTCTCTGCCAGTGCCACAGTTATCTCAGTTCAGGGACTCTGAAAGAATCACAGAGGGGACAGATAACTATATTTAAGCCTTAAGAATTGCCATCTTTGTGAGGGCTAGCCTCACTTTCCCATCACAGATAAAAGGGACACGGCAGCTTCTTCTGAGACAAACAAAATTGCAAGGACCGTAAGGTAAAAGCTGGACTAGCACAAAAAAAAAAATAAAATAAAATAAAATAAAAATACAGGGCTGTCTTATAAAAGCACAAAAGTATCGGAAGCATAGATGACTTCCTGAAGCTGGCAGCTGTAGTTCAGTGGAGCTGTGCCAGCCTACTCCAGCTGAGCATCAGTCCTGCACTCTTCACAAACAGAAATAAACATTTTATTAAATCAAACCTTCTGCTTGCTGTGCTTTTACATCTAAGAACTTTTCCCAGCAGGCAACACCCTGCTAATGCTGCATAAAGCATTTCAGAGACACACTTCCTGGGTAGTTTTTGCCTGAGAGGAGAATCTTCTCTCCCTGGTCTCTCATCACTCTACGCTCCTGGTGCCACTGCAAAAAGCACTTTGTGCTTTATATTTCTCTGCTTCCTGGTGTATTATTTGTGTTACCTCCATCACTGGTGTAGGCCTTAACCATCTTTCCAACAATAAACAATCAAAGGGCTTGGACTTTTTTAATGGCATTAAAATTAATGCTGTGAAAATTAAATTAATTCCTATTTCCACTTTTTGAGTAGCAGCCTGCCAAGAAATCACCAAGATGATAGGTTTCAGCTTTCAGGGTGGCCAACCTCTTTCTAAAGTTTAGTTTCCAGCCCGTACATAATCTGTCATACTTTGATCCACCACCACAAGTATGACAGAACAACGAGGTGTCCCTCTACATCTCAGCCGTAGTTGCTCAGAGTTTTGCTTAATCAGGAAATCCTCAGTACTTGTCAGGCCAGGATGCTGTGACAAAGGTCATCTGCTTCTCTCTGGCTGCTTGGTATTAGCACAGTAGACAGTCTCACGTTTCTAGATGTGCTGCATTGGCAGAGAGATAATAAAGCTTGCTATAGACCCTGAAATTCCCTTTGGGTTTTAAGTAACAGGCTTGTCAAAAGTGGTTCACCTTATTTTTAAATATTTTATGGCTGCATAAAAAGTGCCAGATGCTGCTCAGGAACTGGACTTAGAGCTAGCCACTCAATCAGCAGAATAAAAGGAAATTGAAACAACTTTTATTTAGCAGCTGCCAATATAAAGGAGAAAGTCTAAACAAAACAGCCATGCTCATGATACAGTTTGGGTTTAGAGCCACAGCTAAAGTGACACAGAACATTTTCCATTCAATTTGAGATGGCAGGTACTGTATTTTACATACCACAGACTTATTTGCTAGTCAAGACAGCTTTTTCCTTGTGTCAGTGGAATAGATGCTTGACCACCTGTTCTCAAAATTGAAATGTTTCACTAAAGAAACAGGCTCATTATCTATCATGCAGAAGATATGCCATATTAGAAGTAAACTTGGAAGATGAAGAAAAGTGAAGAGAGACATTAAAATAATTAGCGGCAAAGTGAAGACAGTAAATTTAATCTTTCTGGATTTTGCTAAACATTAGATATGGTGCCCCACAAAAATTTATTTGAAAGAAATTAATTCAATGTTAGCTCAGAAAAAAAAATTGTTCTATTAATGAAAATCTGTCCAAATTGTTCTAAGATGTATAATGATAAATGAGAACCTCTTGATTGAGATGAAGGAGAGTTTTTGGTGGTACTACAGGCTTTGGTGTTTGCTTTCACACATTGACAGATATAAGCAAAGTGAAGAATTTAGTATTCAGTTCTGAAAGGTATTGCACAGCAACAACAATATTATTGGGAAGCATGACAAGAGGATGACTAAACATATGGTCAAAAGAAAGCTAAAATTTCATTTCAAAAACACGCATGAGATGGTTACATGAACAATAACATTACGTGCAGTTTTTTAGAATAGCGTGGATAGAACAGTTTCATCTAAACTAGAGTTGGGAGAATAGCTATGGTATAGAATCGGAATACTGGCAGTAAGATACAGGGGAAAAAAATAATCTCTAAAAAAATAATCTCTATTTTCTGAAGAAAATTTAGCTTATCAAAGCCCAACAGGGAGAGAAGAGGGGGAGGATGAGTACTGAGGATGAGGTCCCTCCAATCCCATGAGAGACCTTAGACATTATTAAGCTCATTGAAAAGAATTATTAGGACTAGATAAAACTATTTAAAAATTATAGTCTGAAAGATATATGATGAAAAGAAGAAATTACATCATTTGCAATGAGACATTTTGCAATGAGAGTCCCTTGTCAAAAAAAANAAAAAAAAAAAAGGCAATAAAAGCTTTTCTCTAAGAAATTCCTACTCTGAACAGATTTGTACAGAGAAAGCACAGAAGCCAGTGGAGTTATTATAGTTATGCTGGGACTCAATCCAACAGGTAAGGAATATTGCAGTATTGTTTTGGTAGCTACAGTTCAACTAGGGAGAACCAGGAAGAAACTCAGAGCATTTAAGAATCCACAGGAAATATAAAGAACAAAGTGCAATAACTTCTGTAGTTTATTTCAAAGTCCCAAAGAGGGCATAACTGTTGAATACAATCTAAAGTATTTTTACAATACCAGCTGACTGAAATGAAGAAGTCTCATCCAAAGTATCAAACATTTTCTTAGACGAAAAGTCTTGCTTTGACTGAGTGATAAAGTCTGGATCAAACTGTGATCTTACTCCCCCATATTTTGAAGACAGGATCTAGGTAATGTCTCAGTTTCACTGACTGTCTTTCAATGAAACAAACCTGAAATATATATAAAATACGGTCACGACCTTAACTAAGTTAAAGATCCAGCAATCACCAGCTGTGAGCATGGCCCAACTCTAGTGACGTCCAAAATGACAAAATACCAGCTTATATACGTCACATATATTATAATATATTCTGTTGCAAGGCTAAGATAGAAATACTGGACCTGTTTTCAATAAATTCAATAAGTCTTATGGCTTCTTTTACCTGGGATGTATATTAGTATGCCTAAAGTTCAACACACTAAAGAATATACATATTCCTTGATTATCTAGCCATGAAGCTATTTGTCATTTTGTTAATATTGAAAAAAAATGGCTGTAAATCTATCAGCAGTTGAGGAATATATATGCAGCTACAGACCAGACCTCATTCTCTAGGTATCAAATCCCTAAGGTATCATCTAGTTTAATAGATGGGCAACATCTTTTACAGTTCATGGACCCTACAAGTTCACAAAGATAGCTGAAGACTGTATGGTAGTCCCCAGAAAATACAATCAGAGTGGGCATAAATGAGACATAAAAACACTTACAAAATATTATATATTAAAAAAAAAAAAGGTCATGGATTTCTCATCTTTTATCATTGTTTTGGTGATGGCCTGGGCACATTAGGAGCCTAAACCTGAGCTAAACCACTCCATCTTTTTTGAACATCTCCTTATGGCACTGCTAGACATGTCATTGGCAACACAAGTGCAAAGACAAAACACAAGTATCAACAGAATTAAAAAAAAATACTGATGAAGGGCAATTATGTTAGGGTTTTTTGTGGGCTTTCTGTTTGCTTTTTTGGGGTTTTTTGGGGGGGTTTTATTGGTAGTTTTTCTCTTTTTTTCTTTTTTTCTTTTTTTTTCTTTTTTTTCCTTAATTCCTTCCTTTTCTGTTCATTCTCACTTGGCAGCTGGACCCATTTGTTCCTTCACATGTACATCCACCCACCCCCATCCCAGTGCCTGCTGTGGGAGGTTCATGTGAATATCTGAGGCCTTAGTTTTGAAGAATTTTTTTATTTTGGAAAATGAAAAGAATGAGTTTTCTGTAGTTTTTCGTCTCAGGAAGAAAACCCAGTAGAGATCTAATGCCAGTACACTTGGGCAACTTTACAGTAATATTATTTAAGAAAAGAGATCAAAAGCTAATAACCTCTCTAGCTTGGCAAGAGCTTCCAAATGATTGCCTTCTAGACAATTTATCCAGAGAACTGCTGGTGCATTGTCCTGGTGGAGAAGAAATCAGCAGTTGGTCTTTGCAGCAAAGAAAGCCTTTTAAGCTCCTACCAGCAATCTTGTACAGAAGAAATGATTAAGGAAAAGTCACCTCCAGGCACAAAAAAAAAAATCCTCACAATAAACCAGATGGGATAAAATTAGAATCTGTTATCAAGTCTGAAAAGCTCAATGTTAATGCTGTAATTGCAGCATGGAGAACTGCTGTAGAAGGAAGTAATACAGCTACTCTGAATTAAAAATGGTCAAGAAGTACAAAGGTTTAAGAAAATTAGTCCCTCCATAAGAGGGAACAAACAGCCGCATTTCACCAGATGAAATAAGCAACTCATCTCATATGTATCGATATTGAACTAATAAAACTGAATGGGTCCAGAGAAGATTGAAGCAGCGGCTTCCATTACTTCTTTAACTTCTATCTTGCAGCAGTTCCAGGACTAGATCCTGCATTTCAAGCTACACTTTTCAAAAGCAAATCCAATATCATGGGCACAGTCTTTGCCAGGGTTTAGTGAGTTAAATTGCACACATTACACAGACAGAGTGGGATGCAGCAGTCGGATTTGCATGGACACTTGCAAAAAGGGATTGTGGATGTGGCTGATGGTGCCTCCTGTGTGTGCCCGGCAAGCTGCTGCCCTTCAGACTCTCCTGATACAGTCCTGACTTTGGAATTTCCAAAGCCCAGTGGTTTTGCTCTGCAGGGCTGAGTGCAACTTTTCCCAGGACCCCGAATTTCAGTCTGCACCAAATGAATGTGCTCTGCTCAAAAAGCATCTCAGATGAAAAGAGAGATCTCCAGATGTCTCACTAAAGACGGATGTTTAGAAGTATTGTGGTGTTTCATGGGCAAAGTATCTTAAAATGGCCTAAAATTGTTCTGAGATCTCATGAGCTTAGGTATTTTTCTATGAATCTGTATCCACTGGCAAATTACAATCTGTAACTAAAACTATTTCCAGATAATCACACTGCATATAAGATTTTCTATTACTTTTTTTTTGGTTGTTTGGTTGGTTAGGGGTTTTTTTGTGTGTGTGGTTTGTTTGTTTGTTTGTGTATATTTTGTAGTTTGATTGTTTGGGTTTTATGGTTTGTTTGTGGCTTATTTGTTTGGGGTTTTGTGGTTTGTTTGGTTTTGGTTTTGTTTGTGGTTGTTGTTGTTTTTTCTTGGGGTTTTTTTGTTTTGTTTTGTTTTGTTTTGTTTTGTTTTGTTTTGTTTTCCCCCAGGATGCTTTGTAGAATTTGGTGAAGTTTTTACTGTACAGTTTATTCATGCCTGGAAATGGTAGTTTGAGAGCACAAAATTTTGCCGGACATTATTTCAAGTTCTACGCCGCTGCCATTGACAGAATTTAACAGAGCATGACCTGGCCCTATGGTTCTAGTCCATCAAAACACAAACTATATATGGTATTTGAAACAAAAAGGTTGGTTGTCTGGCAGTAAGATTTGAGGCAGAGAAAAAATAATCTCACAAGGATCAATATACTATGAAACATCTCTATAGAGAAAGGTGTTTTTCTCTTCCACTTGATGCAAGTGTAGTCATTATCCATCTGAGACTATTCCACTGAGTCATATTCTACTGAGACTATTTATGTTTTCATGTATCTATCTACTTGATGAGTTACATTTTTGTTTTAAAGTTAGTAGAAGAGGTAAAATCCTTTCATCTCAAAGACACTGTTCTTTGCTGAAGTGGTTTTGTGGTTAAAAAAAAAAACAACCAAAAAACAAAACAACCAAAAAACAGAACAACCCAAAAATAAAACTACACATGCCACTTACAGGATGGAGGTGACCTGGATCTCATGCCTAAAGATACCTGCTTAATCTTTTGGAACATCCTGTGGAAAAGATCAATTTTCAATTGACAGGAACATTCAGTGTTGCAAACCTCCCTGCTGGCATACAAAACCAAGGTCATTTATTAAAAAGAATATAATGAATGGCAGGGAAGATCCTTGTAGTTTTATGGATACATATCAAAAAAAATCTATCTAATCAGAGACTGTAAATTAACAGCATGTTAAAGCAGGCTGGTTTAGCATCCGTGGTTACTGACAAGTCACCAGATGCTCAAGATCAATAGATGTTTTGCACATTTTAAATATTCTTCTGGGTTTATAACTTAATTGCTCTTATGAACTACAGGTAGCTTTGGCAGACATAGTTTACCTTGAGTTTTACTGTTGTTTCATTAGCTAAAACAAGGTGCCAGCATGCTGATGTAGTACCCAGGCTTTTACTTCCAGTTGCTCATCTGAGGGCTGGAAGATAAAACACAGAGATTCCAGCTTGTCTTCCACAACACAAAGTTATGCTTGATTTCCTGGCAGATACAGAAAATCTGTTAAGCAAAGAAAACTATTTTATAATCTTACATTAATTTTCAGGAGCAATATTTTCATTTTTTTGAACACTGGCAGGGCCTATAAAGAAAAGTTAGGAAAAACATTAAATGTCTGATTCAACAAGAGGGGTTAAAAAGAAGCTTCTGACAACTGTAGTTGAATTTAAGGAAGGATTAAATTGCCTGGATGGCAATAGAAAGAAAAGAATCTGCTTTCCATTTAAAGAAAGTGTTTAATTAATGGGTGTCAAACCAATCTGTCAAATTACAGGCCTCTCCTTGTAACCCACTCTCTGGAAGTGAGTCATTCCTTAGGCTGCTGTTGGAGAAGCTCCTGGTCATGCTTAAGAAATCCTGGTTCTGCCACCTTCTGCTCCTGCTCTGGTACCAAAACCTTCAGTTTCACACTATTCCTGTTCCACCTTCTCCAAATATTTTGTCGAACGAGTGGAACATGAATTATCTCAGTAGTGAGTTAACAAAAAACTTGCTTTGTAGTTTTTAAAATCTGGAGTAAGTCATATGGGAGCATACAAGAAATACAGGTTACGAGCAGACAGCATGAAGGAGAAAATTTACTCCTCACAAAACTGTGTACACAAAAATAAATCCAAATAGAACAGGCTGATTTGTTAAACGGCCACAACCAATAATACATAACATCAATCTTAAGAATTCTTTTCATAATTATATTGCACTATAAATTACTGGAAATAAGGATTTAGAATTGGGAGAAAAGATGTTAGAGGATATAAATCAGATCAAGGATGGTAAAGAAGAAAAGCATGAAAAAAAGTGTTAACAGATCAGGGTTAAAATACATTTCTCTGTGTCTGTGCACTTCACAATAAACACTTTAAAATGATTGATGGGGATGGACATTCTATCAACACCTAAAATACTTAAAATTCATAATAAATCAATCAATCAAGCCAGAATGTGAGCAAGACTCATGTGACATCTGCACTGCTGGTGGTTTTACCCCATTCTTCTTCATATTTTTAGGAATATAGTTTATTTATGTATTTTTTCATATTATGAACATTCATTTTTTCATTCCATATTACTAGTTGTGCCTAATTCCTGCTGCAGTCAGCATTGTCCTTCAGCTGAAACATGACATTGGGTTCTATATACGTGGATTTCAGAGCTCTCTTTGTCAGGATGTTTTCCTATTAATAATGACACAGGTTTTTGCATACCTAATTCTTCTAGGCAACTTTTTAAAGCATTCTCTCTCCTTTCAGTTTGCTGTCATCATGATGTGGATAATGAACTAAAAATCAGTGGCACTTTATCATTTTTGGAGGGTTTTTTTAGTTCAATCTTTTTTTTCCTCTGGTCCCAGGTTATTATGTTACCCAACAGTTTTGATGTATACCACAAAGTAATTTATATTAAGTACATGGGGCTGCATAAACCAGGATTTTCTGATTTTGTAGTTTCGGTGGTGATTGCTAACTAATAGCTTTAGCATTCCTATAGTTGTGCCGTCTGATGACTGCAAAAAACCTCAAAATATTCATTAACCAAGCCACACAATACACCTGTGAACCAGATTTTTATCACTCATTGGCAGATGGGGAAACAAAGACGCTGAAATGTTCAATGCCTTATCAAAGAGCCCAAAGGGGGCCTGTTGCAGAGCTGCAAATCAAACAATGGGAACTCAGATACACCAACATTTGGTGCTGCACATTATTATTGTTACTCTGCTTTACATCTCGTGTCTTCTTTCCAAGTCTCAGACCATAATACCACAGTAACTCAAAACTCTTCTACCACTACTCCTCTTCCCCAAAGCCTTTCCACTGTCTTCTTTCTGTGGCCAACGCCCTGTCTGTCACTCAGCCATGTGTGACACTTGTGGCTGCTCCAAATTCTCGTGTCCTGTTGGATGCTTCAGAACCAGCTTTCCTATCTTGGCTTCACAGATAGAGTTCTGGTCTAAAGTTTCATCATATATCAATATCTGCAACCCATGTCCTTTGGTCTTGGCAAAGGCAAACTCACACAACCAATATTTCTCCAGAAAACATTGCTCAGTAGACAGTTTCTGTGAGCCCTTTGCTTTGTCTTTGTCATCTGTTTACTGGTTGCCAATTGTATTATGTTACAAACATAAGACCTTGTTTTCATTTTTGACGTTCCTTATAGCCTATTCCTGCATTATCTCTATCATTCATTGGATATTAAAAGATCAAATCCCACCACTGATGAGTCCTTACAAAGGTTGCAGGATGGCAAAACCAGTGTCTGAACCAGTAACTTGTTGATATAACTGGTATTCACAAGAAATAAAGGAAAATATGATGATGATTACTGACTAACATCTAACAACTTTTAGCTAGCAATGTTATCCCCCAAATATAAAAGATAATTGATTTTAACACTCCTATAATCATAGTTGAAGCAGATTTCAAGGCCATAAAACCCTCTTACTTGCATGCCTGCTATCTGTCTATGGAGGTATCTACTCTGGAGCTAGTATAACTAGCTATAAAACTAGCAATAAAACTATAAAACTAATGACACAATTGAGGACAGAGAGAATAGGAAGAAAGAACTTCTCTACATCTTTACAACAAAGGGATTTATGAGAAATACTTCTGCTGAAAAGCTGTTCTGCTAAATCCAGAAGCATTTTGTTGCCTAAGGCTCTGGACACTCAAATCACAATCATCTATAATTTAGAAAAGAGTCTCCTTTTTTTTTGAAAAGCAAGTGAGACCACACCAAAGATAATCATCAAAAACCAAGTCAGGAAACAATATTCCCTCTTATTTTACTCTGACATGTCTTGGGCAAACACATTAAGACACATGTATTAAATAACTCCTTACAGAAATGCCAAAATACAAATGTTTGTATAGTTGTCATCATGTCTTCAGGGATATTTGGCAGTAAGTATTTAAATCAAGATAGAAGATTAAAAAATATATATAACATGACACACATGAACATAGCAGGAAGTGCAGGTATATAAAATGAATTTCAGGTTATGAAATAATCCTCTTAATCTGTTATCTCAAAAAGAAATCCAGTTATGATAAAGTTTTTAGAAACTCCCTTTATACAAACACTGAATAAAAAGGACCGGTTTTTTTTTTTTGCTTTTTTTTGGTTTTGGTTGTTTTTTTTTTTATTTAGTGTTTGTATTTATGGAGTTTATACAGAAAAACAGAAGAAAATGCTTTTGGCTGACACTATTTAGTGAATTTTGATAATTTAGCTAATTTAGACAATTCAAAAAGCTGCCTGAGAAAGAGCTTACAAGAGAATACACAGAAAGACCTTTCCAAAGTTGGACATTTTCCCCTTCCTTCTTCATAGTGCACAACTCTTCAATTTCAAGATATTGTCAGTTTAGGATGTTGTGAATCTGGTGGTGGTGTGACAAAGCCTGACATTTGAGACGAATATTAAGAGTGGAGAATGGGTACAGTGATGGAAATGTACCCACACCAAAGATGACATTCAGCAGCAGAGACTTTCTGACAGCCATGCCCTAGGTTCCAGTACATTAGAAAATTAGAAGAAAAGGCAAAAAATTATAGAATAATTAAGCTGGCAAATAAATCAATTAGTAAACCATCACTTTGCACAAGGTGAGCATGAATACTGGGAAAAAAAGTTATATTTTTAAAAGCTCAGCTTGGGGAAAAAAAATGACGGAGTCAGTCAACAATTTCAATAGACAACAGTAAAAAGGTAAGATATTCCTTCTTACATATCTTACATACAGTGGGAAATGGTATGAAATGTTTGCAGTCACAAATCAGTCCTACAATATTTGCAACTGTCATCAGCATGTTCAGCTGGTACCTCTAGTAGGGAAAAGTCTGCCTGCACTCCTGAAATGTAGTGGAGATCAGAAAGGAGATGGTGAGCAAATGCTGTTGAAGGTACAGGTTACCCTGTGGGACAACCTCCACAAGTAGTCGTCATTCTCATGTTGTTAAAATACTTTTTCTTTTTTCTGTATTCTTAGAAAAGTATTTACACCAGGAACTCTGACTGGCTATTAGGTATTCTTTTCAGACTTACAGTTCTAAATAATGGAGACTATGTGAGGCAAAGCTCTTGTTTTGTTTTATGTGATTTTTTTTTTTAAGCTGTAGTAACTCAATAACTGCAGAAGTCATTTAAACATTTATTTTATGACAGGGAATAATAATCAATTTAGGAAATGTGTCCTACTCCCCTGGGAGGATTTGGGCAGGAGGCTGAGACTTCTTATTTTGAAGCCTGTTTTAGAGCAGAAGCCCTGTGGATGTGAAAGTAAGACGCGGCCAGGAAAGGAAGTCAGACAACAGTACTGTGAGAATTTAAAAAAGGGGGGAGAAATCAACAACAAACAGGAGACAGGGCCCAGGAATTGCACCGACCAAGAATCTTTGCTTTGGAGAGTAGGATCCAAGGTGTGTGAGGTGATCAGACTGGAAGAAGCATGGCACATGGAAGGAGGTGGGGGCTGTCAAGGAAGGATATTTGAATTAACGGGATGATATGAACAGTGGAGTGCGTGGGAGAGGTCAGAAGAGACAGGAAAGAGGCAGAAAAGGAGGACATGGTCACTTCTGCAGAGAAGGCGAATACAACCTAAAAGGTGGGAGGGCAGAGGAGATTAAAAGGAATTATAGGAGAGATTAAAAGGAGCAGAGGAGCCTTGGGTGTTATGAAGAAGATGCAAAGTGATTCAAAGCTGGGCACTTTATACAGTTAAAGGAACACAGAAACATGAACAAAATTCTTCCAGTAGTAATGTAGTCAGTCTTGATATAAAAGGGTACATACAAATGCCAATAAACACTTGATAATAGGTACCATGATTAATTTCAGGGAATGCAATGCAAGGGAAGAGTGATGGACAGAGATAATCCATGGAGTAGTATCTTAATACCAGCATTTTGCCATCTCCTGAGACACCAGAATCTAATTGAAGAAGTTAAATAAGAATGAGTTACAATAATTGAAGTCCTAAAAGCCTGTGACATCAGTCAGTGTTAAAAAAAAATTTAATACCCTAGCAGTATTTCTTATTTGGCAATTTAAAGTTTCAACACCATTATTAACAGGGGCTTTTTATCATGAAATTAGGTCTTTTAAGATCCTGAGTGTTCTTGGTCATGTCGGATCAGATTGCTGGTAAAAGGAGCTTTAAAGTTGGGGCAGATTTTAATAAACTCCAGCCAATTTCTAACATTTTTGTATTAAAAGGCATTAATTATTAACAACTTCTGTGACATCTGTATTTGCACTTTTGCTGAACCATCAACCTAAATGTTATGAACAATTAATAGTGATAATTAAGGGTTTTAAAGCCTTAGCATTTGATGCCAAAAACTTATGAATCTACAAGAGATGACAATTCTTGAACCTAGAATTTCATGCAATATTGAACCTAATATTTCTTTTGAGCAGGAACAAATGACTTTGTTTTGAAAGACACTGCCATTAGTAGAGCAAACAAGATCCAAAGCAAAAAGGAATTGCGTGCCAGTTACCTGAAGTGTGTTGAAAGGGCCTTGTGATCTGAAGTTTCACAAGCTAATGACAGGAGCGACAGAAAATAACACTAAAAGGAATCAATTACAGACCCTTTGGCAAACCTCCCTCATGTGGGAGGTTATTAATGGGATTGAAGTCAAGGAGACATTTCCTACCCAACTGTGCTCGTTGTAGGATGACTGCCACAGCCTTGCCACCGGAGCTGTTCCAACTTGACCCTCATGTAAAAATAGAGCATTTTAATAATGTCACAGTGAGCTTCCCAGATCCTTTTAAGAACAGTATCTCTCTTTTCATGAGGCATCTCTTTCTGAAGAGCATCATCAAGCAGCCTCAGAAGTGAGACATTGTGTTCATTAATAGGTTCCACCTTGACTTCTGTAGAATATGAATCGCTGACCTGTTCACAGGCAGGGAATTTCCTTTAAGTCAGATGGACAATTATTTTGCTTCATCAAATAAAAAGGCTCTACTTTACCAAGAAGGAGCTAGAATAATGAAACAACCCTTACTAGTAGTTTGTAAGAAAATCTTGTATTATTGACATTAAATACCTAGAGAAAGAGCTATAAAATCTGGGGGCAGAAGATGAAAAAAACTAAAGTATAATTAATGCTGCTTCAGGATTGGAATTAGAAATAGATTTTAAGTAAAATAGACTGACTGAAAGTTCCTTCCTGCAGAAGCTGGAGAAGATAAGTTCTTTGAGAATAACAAAATAATAAAGAATGTGTTAAAAGCCTAGAAAATATATAAAAAAATCTTCATGAAAGAAAATCGGGATTTTTTATTTTAATTATGACACCACATGAAACGTGCATTAAAAATCTGGATAAGTCTCAAAGTTTCCTAGCAGCTCCTAAATTTTTTTTCAGAGAATAATGGGTAAAAATGTGAAAGAAGAGGCTGACAATTGCAAAACCAAGAAAATCCTTGTTACGTATTCTGACTGCTTTGACTACAGTTGATCTAAAGACAAAAAGTCTTTCAAGACTTTATATTCTGATTTCATAATGGAGAAAAGGTGTATTGAAACAGAATTGGGACAAATTTCTATTTTTAAACACAGAGTGATGGAAAGTTGTTTCTCTCCTTCTTGATAGCCAGGTGATAACCGAGTATGTGAGAAATCTCCATTAATCAGCCACCATACCCTTAATGCAGTCTCATCTGTTTCTTGGAACAGTAATTACAAACCAGACCACTTCTGGCTGCTGCAAACATTCTCTGCTTTGGGGATACACATTAATTACATATTATGATACATGTTAATTTATGCAGTTAACAGCTACAATTTAATCTTGCATTTCATAGCTCTTCCTCTGCTTTTTCTTTATCCTAAAATGTAGCACATGTCAGAATATCAGTTTGTGCGTCAGGAGTTACGGGAACTTGTTACAGAAAGTTAACTGAAAATAAAGAGTTCTAAAGGAAGGAGATTATGTATGATGTTTTCTTCTTTATTTGTTTTTTTTTTCCCACTACACCCTCTACTAGTCAGCTTTTACTCATGTTGATGCTAGTTTTTCTACCCATTGTTTCCTTTTTCAATTTCTGTTTGTATATAGTGCAGTAGGAACACCATTTTCCTTTTCATTTTTTTATTCCTGTACAAACAGCAGCAATTCAGTGGAATTCAGAGATTAGCATGAGGAGCAGAAAATGATCAGTGAAGTACTTTAAAACTCTTTGTAGGAAGATGAGTATTCTAGTTACAGTCTCTTAGACAACAAATTGCTAAATTATGCTAAGACTGAATGAAGTTTGAGATCAGAGACAGTCTGCATTAGCTGATTCTGCAGCCACAGCAGAAGAAAACAATGACCTACATGAAACATACACAAAATGTTTTGGTTCCTTTACAGAGAACATGAATTGGCCAATTTAAGCAGAGTTAATTGAGAGTTGAGGTCTAATTCATTTCAAGTGGTACTATACAAGATGCAGTAATCTCCTGGCTACTGCCTGTACATTAAGATTTGTTGTATTTAAAGAGAAGGAATAAAGAAAACTAAAACAAAAATGACAACAACAACAAACCCCACAACCTCACACTCAACAACAACCTAAAAACAAAAATAAACAAACAAAACAAACCACAACCAAATAAACAACTTCCTCCTCCAATATTATTTAATGTACAAGATGTGATCCAGAAGGAAAAGGTTAACCAATAAATCACTACTTGAAGATCATTGGACAACCTTTGCTCTTTGACTTGAGACTGTGCCGTACCTCAAGACAGAAAGTCACAGATGAAAATAACAGGCCAAAGTGTGTAAAAAGGACAAAGTGTGTATAGTGGTTATCACATTCGCCTAAATTTCATTTTAGTGGAATAGGATTAAAAGAAAAGCAAAGCAGGTTCAATTCAAAATAGAAACAGTTAGATTTATTAACATACAGTAAAGGTAAACAAACAAAAACCAACTACGAAACCCTCTCAAAAACAACCCCTCTTCCTCCCTAGCAACAATCTACTTTTCCACGAAAAAAAACAATGCAAAGGGACAAAACATCAGAACTCTTAAGTCAGCATCACTTAATTAAATAGTCTTTCATTCAGTCTTTTGAGAGAGACAAGTCCCTCCTGATTCTTCTGGTAACTTTCCACAAGAGACACAGTCTGTTTGTGACTTCCAGCTCCACTAACGCAGCCCGCCCGACACTGCATCATGTGAGCCTCCCAAAATGTAGCTTTTTATATGACTACATAAGGGCTTGTGGATTTT
>WBMY01017450.1:62500-84851 GCA_013397315.1 Donacobius atricapilla | reverse complement strand
CTTAAAAATCACCTAATTCCAACTTCTCTGTCATGCACATGCTGTGCCCTTCCACTAGACCACATTGCTCAAAGCGCATCCAGCCTGGCCTTGAAAATTTCCAGGGTTGAGGCATCCACAGATTCTCCAAGCAACCTGTTCCGGTGCCTCACCAACCATCACTGTAAAGAATGTCTTCCTAATACCTAATCTAGACCTGACCTCCTTCAGTTTGAAGCCATTCCCCCTTGTCCTGTCTCTACATGCCCTTGTAAAAAGTGCCTCTCCAGCTGTCTTGTAGTTCACCTTATATACTGGAAAATCACCATAAAGGGAGAGAGAACAGAAATCTGAGGTGTTCTGTACTCAAAGATATCCTACAATTGTTTGTGGTACCTTTTGCTGGAGAGCAAATTGTGGTCCTAGTTAAAGAAGGTGAGCTATAATACTGTAATTTAATTGATGGAGAAGAAAGTGTCTATGCTACGGTAGAAGGTACAATAAATTTTACATGGAGTCCTGTTTCTGCTATTTATGCTGTCTTGTGGTGGAGTTGTCCTGAGACAAGCCACTCCAGGGCTCAGGTCTGGTTTTGATGACACCAAACATTCCCACTTTAGCTGTCATCTCCTGCTTGGCCCTGTGGAGAGGCCTCAACCTCTATACCTTGGAGGCTCTGGTTGATGGCAGCACCTTAAATATGGGTGTTAAGGTTCTTCTCATTGTCCTTTTTATAGAATGCTGCTGCTCTTTCTGACCAGTTTAATGTTTTGAGGAAAATTCTGCCTGGAGTTCAACCTGCCCCTGTAGCTTCACCTCCTTCTTTGGCTTCCTACACTTCTGCAGTTTCTTATGGTAGTCCATACTCACGTATGTATGACATGCCATCTCAGGGTAGCAGCGTGGAGTAGTGTAAAATTTGGTAGGTCCTAGTTCTTCAGTGGAAACTCCTCTAAAAGTTAGATCAGGCTTTTGTGATCAGACTAAGCAGGATTGAAGATATCAGGAGGAAAAGTCTCAATTTCTATTGAAAGTCAGGCATTGTTCGGGGTCAGCATCTTAGGTGAGCAGACTGGTATTTTGTAGACTTGATAAAATACAGAGGATCTGAGGCAGAAAAGTGATTCTCTAACTTGTTTTTGTGGTAGTGTTAGGCTGCAGAGGGAATACACTGAAGGTTCCCCCCTGGTTTAATTTTGTGTTAGGAGTAAGAAAGGATGGTAGCCATAGCTTTATAATGATGTCTAAGATACCTCCTGTGGATGCTAGATTTCTGTTAGCCCCAGTTTTAAACTACAAAAATTTGTCATAATATATGATACTGAAGGACTTACTGATGAACAATTGATGCTTCAGAGCATCTGTGCTTAGTAAAATCAACAGTACAAAATGCATATTATGCATCTTGGACCATCGGGTTGTCACTCACAAATGATGTGACGTTTAATGCATTATTCACAAGTACAAGAGAAGGCAGTCCAAAGCAGTTGTGCAGTCTCTGTTATTTTATTTTATCGTATTTTATGTTATGTTATTTTGCAAAGAGCAGAAGCTAAGTATGTGACTTAAAGGTGCATAGTTTGGAACTGCATGATAGGATAAGCAGCAGCTGCACTAAAAATGTTGGATCTAAGTAAAATTCAGTTCAGACTTAACAAACTGGAGGATATTTTGATCTTAAAGCTACAACAACCCATCTGGGAATGAGTTAAGGGTTTGGAGTTCTGTTGGGATTTTTTTCCTTTTTCCACTTTGTAGTGCAAAGAAGCACATACCACAAAATCAAATTAAACTGGCATTAATTTGGTAGTCTCAGTTCTCATTGTCCTATTGATTCAGAAAGCTGCAAACAGATACAGAGGCTTAGAGGCTGCATTTAGGGCTGCTGAAGTTTGGGGCTAGGGTATACAAAGGATGCAGTGAGAGCGCTCATTCAGTAAGGAACTCTTCTTGACATCTTAACATGGAATTCCGATATAAAAATCTTGGTCCGAGAGAACTGGTCTTCATCATTTTGTTGGTGGTTTCATTATTGATTACTCATGTTTATGCACTTCTTTCCAAAGTCTTGGCTGCCCATACAAACCTTGTCCAGCAGAATCTCTAGTAAGCAAAACAACATTTGCATCCCTATGTATTTCTCCTAGTGGGAGAGAAAAAGGCTGTCTCGGTCATTTCTTATTGATAACTTTAATATTATGTCAAGCTGAAATCAATTGTCTGAGAGAACAGAAGCTCTTCCTCAAGATTCACTCTGGATATTTAATTAGTTAGAGTTTATACATGCACTTTATTTTCTTTTTTGCCACTTTCGGCATTTGTTAGGTAGTAATACTGATGCGACTAGTGTGACAAGGTGTGTGTCTAGTTAAATTGAACCTTCTGTCAATGAAAACTTAGCTTTTGTGGGTGGCTGTCTTTTATGAATAATGTATGTCACAATATTATATTTTCAGAGCTGTGGTGTTCTTTACATTAAGAATTGGGGGGGGTTTTGGTGGTAAGTACCAAGTTAGGACTTGATAGTATGTGAAACATGTAGGAGAAACAGCATTAGCTATATATTTTTGTGTGTGTAAATATCTATACATTTATTAGATATCCATAATTTTATTTTGAAACCAAGCAATTTGCTGTTTTTTCTCAAGCATTTACAGCTGTTACTGTGGAAGGAGAACTGACAAGCGTTTTTTCAAGTATCTCCTCTTATTGGCCATTTTTATTCATTATTTTTCCGCTGGTGACATTTATTGTTTGTATATTAATGACTGGAATTCTTAAGAGATGGAAGAGCAGTTAAACAAAGCTAGGTGGAATTAACTTTATGCATGCTTTGTATTTGATACCAGACTTGCAGTCCTCTTTACATGCCATAAATACTCTGATTAAGTATCATTTATAGACCCAATCCAGCCTTGCATAGTATTTTAAGCAGTTTTTAAATTTCCTCTGGAAACATTGAGCCCCAAGTATTTTCAAATATATCTTCATGGGGAGGAAAGTCTATATTGCAGTAAATATCTATCATCACAGCTACCAATTCCTTGAGCTTAATTATGACACTACTAAATGTGAAAATCTATTCAGTGCTAGGAACACTTTTCACATTACATTCACGCTAAAGATTGGCTGTTAAGAGCTCATTACTGGTAGTTTTCTAAAGAGTGGTTTATTAAACACTGTTACCTAATAAGCATCTTTGGTGGTGCAAATTGCTGAAAACAGTAATGAGTCTGATTAGGCTTCATTTCAATTACGACAGCTTGTCTAGCAAAAAAAAAAAAAAAAGGGAAAAAAAAAGAAATCTCTCCTTGATGCTTTGGAATCTGGCTACAAGGCATTAGATGGTTTAAAAGGAAAATGCCACCTCTGTGTTTCCTTTCCACAGTTCAGTAATGAATAGAGAGCTGTCCAAGTAGCCACCCAATTTAACACATTGGAAAACTAGATGGGCAGCGTTGGAAGCACAATCCTGTTTGCTTAAAAATTCTACAAAGGCTTTGCAGTTAGTATATCTAAATAGGGTCATATTTAGGTTTCCTCTGCTTCCCTTGTGTAATAGTGTAAAACTGTAAGAAGAGAGAAAATTAAAATGATTCACTCCTACCTGCTTTGCAGAGGTTATGCATTCCTCTGATTAGTGTAATGCACCTTTCAGTTGTTATCTGTAAATCTTTTACAGATCTGTAAATCTTTTACATGCAATCACAAAACTCTCACAGCGTTCACAGTACCTCATAATTCAATCTGATCTTTGTTTTAACTTTAAAAATTATTTTTCTGGAGTAAAAGCGACTTTTAAGAAATGTTCACTATGGATATCAGATACTTCAGTGAATATCTATTTGTTTGTGAATTTCATTCTTGATGCTAAGTGTGTTAAATTATGTTAGTGCTAAACACTCTTTTAGTCATTCATTTATGCTACTTACACATTCAGGATGAAAAGAAGTGTTAATAGAAAAATAATTTAAGCTTATAATTGCTGAATACTTAGTAAGTTTCTAATGTTCCTGTTGATAGCATATAGCATTTTTAATACTAAATCCATGTGGGTGCACTTTTCTAATATTATTTAATACAAATTAGATGGAGACATTTCTAGCTAAAACCTTGTAATAAAGTAAGCTTGGAGAAATGGCAGAAGGGGGATGCACAGGGAAGAATGCAGGGCTGCTGAAAGCAATTTGTTGGACTGGTATCTCAGAATGTTGCTGAAATCAGACACTGTCCAGTCAGCTTACACGAATTTTAGGAAGGCTCACATTCAATAAGGTTTGAATGCCACCTAATTAGACATAGGAAATTAATCAGAAACTGGGCTAGTGCAGTGAATATCAGAACTCTCTATCAAGATTTTAATGAAATATTTTCTGTGATGAATTTTTATTAAACACACACCCCAAACACTGATGAATAAAATATAATTTGTGTAATTAACACATTTTAATGTGGCACATTTATCTCCTTTGAAATAAATTGTAAACTTCAGTGATTCTTCTGACTTCAAACCAGAGAAGTGACAGAAGAATCAAGCCCATGAACCTGGTGTCTAAGTGTCTTGTATTGGCCCCAAAACCCCTTTTTGGCTCCTTTCTATGATGTTATCTTTCTACCTTGTTTTTAAAATCCTTACAGTTAGCTGTTAGATTTTGTATATATTTTGTGAGAGGACTTTCATCAGCGTGCATCACCAAACATCAAGTAAAATAGAGGAGGGGGGTTGGGGGTTTTTTTAGTTGCATACAAACACAAGTGCTATTATTCTGCTATACAAATGTGTGCCTGTAGTGTGCTTTGAGATGCTAATCAGTGGAGCTTGACTTCTGTACCCTGAAGCAAATTTTAAAGGTATTTCATCATTAGGTGACTACATATGCAATAAGACTATGGACAAAATTACAGAAAAATAACACAGATTATTGTTATTTAAGCTATCAACAGTACTCAGCTAGTTATTGATACAATCATTGGATCGCTTAGATTTTTGTTGTATCTTGAAGGCTGTTTACAGAAATGGCTAAATTTGTGTGATTTTTGCAGAGGAATGTGACATTTTATCAGCTGGGCGCTATAATTTCTTTCTGTTTTTAAAACCAGTATGTTACTTCTTTTCCTGCCCTCTTTTTCTGTCTGTGCACCCTCTCAATGACATACAGTGTGTTTTTGGACATGGCTTAACTTTTCCTGTTGCAGGATGAACTTTACTTTTTTTTTTTTTCTTTTTTTTGAGAAAGGAGAAGCAACATATAAAATGACGAGTTAGTCTCTTTTCCTTACCACTCTCTCCAGGAATATGGAAAAAATATCAGCATACATAGAGTTCAATTTCTCAGTTGAGACATTCTCTCTCTGGTGCCTTGGTGCCTGTGTGTCTAAAATATATAAATGGAGAGAGAGGGAGATTTCTATATTTGTCTATAGAAAATTCCCTGTTCCTCCTCTCTCCGTCCCCCAGATAATTTGTCAAGGCAACTGAACAATCTATATAGTTCCTTTCAAATGCTCAGGAAATAATACAGTAAGTCCCAAACCAAGAGCATGCAAAAAATTGGCTATATTCCATTTTTCAGTAGCTAATTCAGATACATTTTATTGAGTGAGCAAGAAAGAATCTTTGGAATTTGTGAACTACAGTAATTGAAAGGTTTAAGTGGGGGAAAGATTTATCTCAGCTTAGTTTTTCTAGGATGACAGTTCTTTGGTTGTGCTTCTGCTTTTAATCTTGTTTCTCTGCTTTGGGGGAGCAGGAAGGAAAGGAAGGGTCAGCTGCTCGCACAGCCGAGCCGGGAAAGGAGCTGTGGAGAGCTCTTTTTTCCCTAAGAGTGTGATTAGTACAGTTCTGATGACTTAGCTTAGGTGTTCCCTACCCTGGGGAGGAAATCTCGGGTTCCGTGTGGTAACATCATCCCTTCTTACAGCAACGTGATCTCCCATATTGTAACATAGACATTGCTTGTTTGGGTTTTTAAAGCAGACACCAAATCAGTGTACAGGTTGATAACACAATCCTTTTGCACAGCATATTCTCTTTGGAAAGGCAGTGTGTGCCAGCAGTAGCTGCTCTGATGTGTATAGTAGAGAAAAATGTGTGTGGTGTGTGTCTGGTACGATGGGAAAAAGGGGGAGAGTGGATGAGCTCTGCTAAGAGCTCCCTGCTCTTAATCCTGGGCCATGTCAGGAGCATTCTAAAGCAGTTTATCTTCATATGTCGTCTTGTATATAAGAAACAACACTAAACCCACCAAAACTCATTTCATATGTAGCTTTTTCCACAGCCTTCAGATCAAAGTTATTTTCTTCAGGCTGGACTAAATTATACACAGGTCCCAGGAGTGAAGGACACTGAATTAATGCACTATGTCAACCAGTCCTGGCTATAGACTATTTTTACTGAAGTGTGAGATGCAACATCTCTTTACTATTTCATTAAAAATTAATGTGCAGATTGCCAAAAAGCATAAATAACATAAACAATTTTTGTGAAAGCTTTGTATACTGTGGACACATGTTAAGGTTTTTTTTTTTTTCTTGACTATGAGATTACTTCTATATATACATTTAATCAGTATTTATTCTCATTTAGCTAATTAGCAGAGGTACTCTAATCTGAGTAAAGCAACTGTTCATACTTATCATACAAGGGTAGGTTTTGAAATAAGTGCTTTAAAAGGAAAGTAGTATTCCTGGTTCCAAGCTGGAACATTGTGCTATTGGCCCATATAAATTTGCTTTTTTCACTTATGTTAGTTGAATGTAATGGGTCAAACCTGATTACAGTTATTTGAAACTTATTGAAATTGAGCTTTACATTCATATTTTTAAAGCAAATAGAGCTGGCTAGATGAATCTCTAGAATTAGCCTTTTGTTGCTATACATAAAGCTGTGAAACACATACCTATTTCTTTTTAGATATGATGAGTGAAAAATATGTTAAAATTATATTATAGTGGAATTTATACAGACTGCTGCTGCTGTTAATTGAAGGGAAATATATTTTAAATAACTCTTGCTGTCTAACTTGATCTTATGTTTTAAAGCAAGGTGATTTTCTAACATTTTGGAACAACGTGATATAAAAATAACTCAGCATCAGTTAAATCTGCATTTATTGTGCACCCACTTGGTTCAAATAAAGAATGTCCCTATATGGCAGTTTTAACCCCATTTATCCTCATGCACAAGTGCTCACCTGTTATTTACTCACATAAGAGAAGGTCGATACTGCAGAACAAGGGGAGTGCTCTGTTGTGACATAAAACATACATATTCATTAGCTCTGCTGTCCCTTTGGACACGTGTGCTATGTCCTGATGATCTTTATTTGGCAAAAGGAAGTGAGCTTAAGAAGGAAATTGTCTTAATGGATTTACGATACATGAAAAAAGGGTTTTAAAAAAGCTTTATTAGTGGCAAGGAACCAAAGCAATAATTCTAAGTGTGAATGAAAGACTAAAAGGAAACAATTTGCTAAAACATGATTAGCAACCGAAATGGAAAAATAATAGAATCCAATATTTGAAAATTATAATTTTTACATATTAAAGGTTTTTTTTCCTAGAAGCTCTTAGGTCAAGATCCGAATGTTCCATGACAGGCTCCCTTAGTGCTGAAAATTTATTCCTTTTGCCTCTCACTTACTTGCTAAAAAACAAGTTCAGGGTTTTGTGTTTCACCTGCTTCAGCTGATTACATGAGAAACACGATAAAGCATGAAGGTATTTTGTCTGCTCTGCTTTTAAGGATTTGTGTTATGCTCTTTCAAGGTAAATGTGCTTCAAACTCCAGTTCTTGAAGAAAAACCAAATAAAAGGCTACTTCTGCTATTTTGTTGCCTAAAAAGAGAGTATACATTTTGCTGCACTTCTAAAAGCCTCAGTTGGGTTTATTTGAGTCTTGAAATAAGCACTTCAGTGGGAACACAATCACACTTCAGGTCTAAAATATTTTGCATTTTCAAATATGCATAAATACTTGTGCCAAGTGGCCAGACTCTGTATTCATTCATTATTATATTTTATCTTGTGAATATTCTAATTCTCAGAAGCATTAGGTATCCTACAGCAGTTATATTGATTTTCATGTTTATATGGGCATAAATCGCAGATTAGGTGGTATATTACATCTTTTAAAAATACATTATAGCTATAAGTGTGTGTTCAATGGACTGCAAAAAGTAATTTTTTTTCATGTAAGTTATGCTTACATTTGTTTGCAGCTATTGTTTTTCTGGGTAGTCTCACAGAAATTATTATGATCTTATTAATTTGGCACTGACAAAGCATACTAGGTCTTTAAAGACATAGTACGGTTCAGAGCTACTTGACAAAAACAGCTTAAAAATGTAAATCCTGGCAAGAGGAAGCATCATAATAGAGTAAAAGAAAATTGAATTATTGTTTTTGTTAGTGTGTTTTCTAGTTGGTTTAGAAAAGTGTTATGAGCAAATTAATATGGCGAGAGCAAACTGACATAATAAAATATTTCAAAGATAAACTGCATTTAGTCACAATTGTGACCAATCCTCTACATACAAGGGTTCCAACGCAAGCGTGCATAAATGATTTTACTTATGGTACACGGTGACTGTGCATCGGTGTGATTCCATGGCAAGTTTTTGTGTCAGGGACCGCTGCTGCAGAGAAACCAACACCTCGGAGGTGGGCACGGGCTGGGGGGTCCCAGGGGTGCCGCAGTAGCAGCTCCAGTCCCTTCCAGCCGCGTCCCCTCGGCGCGCGGCTGCGAGGCTGGCCTCCGGAGCCAGCCTGCTTCTGCGGGCAAAATATGCCAGTGTCATCTCTGGGCATGGTTTCCCTTTGCTTGCTTGACTATTATTTCTCCTTATTTCTGTTTCTTAAGGCCTTTGAAGCTAATGGATCTTCTAAAGGCTGTTCAGCCAGAAATGTCTTTGTGACTATCAAAGGCTGCTTTATGTAAATGGCAGGGAGGGGGCTTGTGGGAAGAGAACTCATTTGCTGTAGATGTTGTGCAATTTGCTGTTGTAAGGTGTGAAAGTGTGATTTTAAAAGAATAATCATTTGACAGTATTTAAGTTAGATAATTGGGGTGTATCAGTTTGGAACTCGTTTTTAATTTTGTAATTCTGTTTTTAACTGTTCCAGGCTTGCATAAAACATGTTGCATTTTTCTTACCACTTTCATCTTTAAGTGCTGTTGACATATATGTGATCCTCAATATTACTCATGATTTAAGTGGGTTTTTTTAAAGATTGAAATGCTTTCACTATCCTTGCTAGATGGAAATCATAATGTAAATACCCTTACCAGCAGCTTTCTCCCACTGATGTGTGGGGCATGCATATATACTAAGAGGAGGAACAGACCCCTACCAAGAAAATGCTGAGAGCATTTTTCAGGCCTGTTTTTGTGAGTTTGTAGCTTCCACGACTGAAAAAAGCATACAAAGTTGGGACTATGCAGCTGGGCATCTCAGTTGGAGGCTCATCTTCCCACCGAGTCCTTTGACGTCAAAGGAGTTCCTCATGGACTAGAGCAGAGGTCTTCACTGAGTAATTAGAAAATAAATGTGGGAATCATTTTCTTTCTTTTTTTTTTTTTTCTCCCTGCAAAACATAATTAGCTCAATCCACTCTTCAAAATCCCTCCTGTTTCCAATTAAGGGAGATCAGTTGCACTATCTTCAAACAGCTGAAATTATGCTTATTAATAAAAAATTCAGTGTAAAAGAACTGTTTTATCTTGAATTAATTTTTATTATTATGGGACATATGACAGTATACAGCCTTATAAAATATTATCAGATTTAGTACAAATCCAGGGAGCTGTGTGTCCTATATCTTGAACAGCGGTTACAGCATGACTCATTTTTTCAGCTCTTCCCCATACTTGAGAAGGACTTTAAAATGTGACTTTATGTCCTGATCCTCAAGGTACTAACACCTTTAGCCCTCACTGAAGGTGGAGGGGATTTGAGGTATATTGGCACGTTCCCAATGAAAAATCTATTCAAGTCAGTAGCTCTTTTGGCAGAGCCAATCTCTGCATGTCAACAAAATACAAACCCTTGGCTAAAATCATTATGGTCTATTGTGTAAATACTCAGTGTCTTGAATAACTGGGGACGGGGCTGAGGGTAGTAGTCCAGTGGGCAGGGAGAGTTTTTGGGGTCCTAGGCTAACTGTGTAAGCAATCCAAAGTGATGAAATTCACATGCACTTTCAAGTCTAGAGGGAAAATGGTTGGTGGTACTTGAAACGGTGGCTTTTGAGTCGTTTCCTACCTTGCAGCAGTGTGCACCTACCCATCTGCTATGGACACTTAGCAGAAGCATCCATTTGCTTTCACCCCTGGTGCAGTGCAGCCCTTTTCAACAGTACATTAGGCAGTTCCTCGGATCATATTTAACAGCAGGCCTAAAGTTAAGAACCTGCTTGAGCTCCTGGTGCTTGCAAAGGAAGCTGCAGGTTTGTGGAAGGTAGGACCTATGCACTGCAGGGTGAATGGGGCAGGAAAAGAGAGACCATAAGAAGAGAAGAATCATTTTCTTTTGCCTCAGGTATGGTGAAGGAACAGTAGAAGGTCCCTGATCCAAACTGAAACTTTGGTAGCCGGTTGGGAAGGTTGGTGTACTGCCCTGCTTCTAGCGCCTTGTGCACAACAGCTCTGGGACATTTAGCTTTTTTTCACCAGCATCTGTAGAAGTGCAGTGCAATCTCTTCCAGTATCTTCAGAAATCCACAGCTGCATATGATTTAATTTTAGTTTGAATATTTTATTAGCGGTGTGAATAGATGAAAGGTTTACTAAAGTCCCAGTATCCTTTCTCTAAAACACATTGTTGCTAGGCAAGTTGGTGAGTTGGGACACTGTAAATCCTTTGTGGTGGTTTTACCCAGTGTGGTCCTATTTCTGGACCATGTTTCCATGCCTGTTTTCAACACAAACCCTTGTATTTACATTGAAAGCAAAGGCTAGTTATTTATCTTTTTTGACAGATATAATCCTGTAAGGGGATGAGAAGTTTTGACCTGGTACTGAGGGCACCAGCACTGGAGGGTTCTTTGTATGCACAAACTCATCTGAGCTCCCAGCAGGATCAGGCCCCATTGGACAGTGAGGGTGTGTAGGATGGTGCTTGTTCCTTTTTGCATTCAGATAGCAATGTTAGTTTTTGGTAACTCTGGCATTTTTTTCCTGTTTGTTTGTTTGTTTGTTTGTTTTTAAATTGAATTCATATATCTGAATATGTAAGTAGCTTTTGGCCATATGGAATTATTATATGTGCAACAGATAAAGTATTGTCTATTAAAATTTCCATTTTCAGGCTAAGTGCACAATATTAGAAGGGGAAATGTGGTCAAACACTTAGTTTGAAGTAATTGCATAACAAAATTGTTGACTATAATTACTTTAAATGTAATCGGATAGATCCAACTGTAAGAATTATGGAGCAGGGATGTGTAGCAAGGCTGTCAGGACAAGGAAAAATAGATAATGCTAAAAGAGCCTACACTGCCTCTCTATATAATGTATTAAATTTATCTTAAAAGCAATTCTCTGATAAGTACATACCTGTACTTAAAGAACAGAATCCTTTCCTTTTGCCTTTTGTAGCCCATACTAGCACACTTTACACAGTTCAAGAATGTCGATAGTTCAGAGGATTCCTAAGTTAGCAAAGGTTATTTTTTTTTAAATACATTCAGCCTTGTGTTGTTTCTGGATTTTCAGAACGTTATTAACCAAATACACTATCTGCAGGACTGTGGTTTATGTCAGAGTTTAAATTACACTGAAATAAAAAAATGCAGCCTCTAAATACGCCCTGGTTTACCTAATTTTCGATGTTTATATCAGCATTTGGATTCCTAACAAAAGAAATGCAGAAATATGTATCAGCTCAAACAAAAAAGTAATTAATAAAATACCATTTGAAATATGGAGAGGAAGTAGCTACAAACATTAAGCAATTTGGGGCTGAGGATGGGTAGAGGGAAGGGGAATGTTTGCATAATTAAAAAGTACAACAGCTGCTGCCTCTTCTTTTTTTTCTTCCAAATCAGACATTTGACTTTTGTCAAACAATTTGTGAACTATTATCAAATAGAATCAAACCTAGCGAAAGTTTTCTGCTTTTTCAATTAATATCAAATTGAGGAAATGGCTCTTTGTGCCCCCCAGTCCAGACCATTCCAGTAGGCTTCATGTAAATTCAGATTTCTTCGCTGCTTACTAATGCAAAAAATAGGCTTATGGTTAACTATTAACCTATGCTTCCAAATAACACTAATGATTGCGATGTGCTGGAATAAATGCTCGTGTTTCATGGGATGAGAACAGTCCTGTTCTCTTAAGCTTATCTAATCAAAGCCTAATCCTGCCTTTACAGCCTTTGTTAAATGCACTGGTATTTAATATGCATCAATAAATAAACTTTCAATTATTGTTCAGTGAGCATATCCAAAGATAGCATGACAGTGTGAAACTACTGGTCTATGTAGCAATTATTCTAAATAAAGAATGCCAATGATGTGATTTTTCCCTCATCTTATAATGGATAATTTAGATTTTCTGACATTCTTTTGCAGCCTCATAATGAGGAAAAGAAATAAATCTAGACGTATAAAATTCAAAGAATTTAATTTTTGAACAGTTGAAATACATCTCCCTACTATGACTATGAATTTAATTATTTTAAAAACATATGATCCATTCTAAATAGAAAAGACCAACTGATGAAAAATTTAAAATATTTGTGAAATGTATTTTGAAAAGCTTACAGAGTAGGTAGTGTATGATGTTGTTGAGCTCTGACCCAGTGCATTCTTTTATCTCTTTAAATTGCATAGGCTTTCTTTTAGAAGCAGTTAAAAACAATGTGCCAAAAGCATATTCATTAACTACAGTACAAATACAGCTTCTCTATCAGCTTCTCTGCTCCATCCATGTCTATTTTGCCTTCTTTTCCCAAAGTTTCACTGCTGCTTTAGTGCTTTCTCTGTGAAGAGTCTTTCCCGTGGCATCTGTTCATTAGTGTCTAGTGAAACATCAACCTACTTAAGTTTTTCTCCATCTCTGTAACAGAAGCTTTCAGTGTTTTGGTAACCTTATAAGCAAAACATTGCAGAACATGGGTTTTGTTTGTTTGTTGGTTTTGTTTGAATTTTTATTTTTTTTTAATGGAGCAGTGAACTTGTATGCTGTCAGGCAGTTCTACATTACAGGAGCATTAATGTTTTTGGCTTTTAAAAAGGCTTGTGGTATTTCTCGTGACATTAGAATAATTTCAGATACTGAATACTGGCAATTGGCTCTTGGTGATTTGTTATTCAGATTTCCAGCAGAATTTAACAGCATGATTTCTGGAAACTTCTGATAGTTTCTGATTAAAATTGCATTTTTTAAATGCAATTATTTAAATACGTGATTTCTATAATTTCTCCCAATTTTGTAATATACTTACTCCCTATGAAAGGTAATGGTTGAAACATCTGAAACAATTAGCAAAAAATATTATATTAATGCTAAGTGATAGCAATAAATCTGACAAAACCTCAGTCTCAATGCTGCATTTGTCAAAAGCACTTCTGTGAATTAACTTTTCTAGGATAACTGTATAATTGTTAACAGACATTTTTATCAAGTTGTCAAAGTGCTTGAAAATGAGAGAGAAAAAGAATGCTCAGGAAGAGAAAAATCCACAAGTAATCAATGGCATGCTCAGGGGGAGTGAGATTTGCACTAGTTGTACTAATAAAATACAAGGCTCAATTAGAGGTACTTTGCCATTTTCAGCCTAAATTTAAATGATTTGGTGATTTGCAAATACATGAATCCAAAAAAGAAAAAAAAGAAGAATCCAAATGCAAATGAGTGTAACCACAATAAAATATAATTGCAAATGAATCTGTTGCTTTATTCATTTATTGTGTAATTACTGCAATCCTTCCCACCTTGTTTTCAGTATTTCTTAATCATTAAGTCAGAAGCATGACAGCAGTGCCAGCCCTGGCATGATTCTCTTTGACTAAAACCTTGTAAATTAACACAATTAGCACAGCATCATCCTGCTAATTAACTTCCAGTGTCTGGTGCAGCGGTTTTGCAAACAAGGAAGAGGGAGTCAGAAGGGAATAAACATGCCATTCTGTTACCAAACTGTGTGCTGTGTTAGGTTTAGCTCAGCGAGGCTAAGCTGGCCATGTCAGATGCCAGAGTCAGGCAATGAAGAGCTAAAGGGGTTGGGGAGAGAAACAGGAGGGGGTAGAAGCTGTCAAAATAGACTGCAGTAATTCAGAGGGGAGCTAGTGCCACAGATGCTTCATTTCGACTAGGCCTCCTCCTTATCAGGGAATCTGTGCCAGAGGGCACAAGACTGTTTGCAAAAATCACTTTTGGTAATATGAGAGAGATTAAGGAGGCCTATTTGATACAGCTGTACAAAACCCAGCAATGTGTCTACCATGCATAGGTACAAGTTGGAGGGGGTTGTCCTAACTCTTGTAAATTGCTCTTACCTATTGCAGTGGATTAGGAAGAGGAGGGATAATTCACATCACATTATTAAAAGATTAATTACTTTAAAACGACATTTGCATTTTTTTCTTTCTTTTTTTTTTTAAATGATAGGTTTGGTTTTGGTTTTGTATTGTTTGTTTTGGGTTTGTTTTTTTTTTATAGCTAGCTGTGGAAGCCACAGAACTTTTAGGGACTTGGCTTCATTTCTTTTTCTGTTTCTTCATCCTTTTTTTTCCCTTTTTTTTTTTTTTTTTTAAACCCTCTTTCTTTGTACCCTGGAGGCTGTGAAGCAGAGGGGGGGAAGAGAAAGCAAGCAAGGAGACCGACAGACAAGTCATGCTTGTTTTTTTTTCCAGACCCTCAACAACAGAACTGAGAGGCAGAAAGGAGCCAGTTGTAATTCATACCGAGTTGTAGGCTTTGTGTGATGAAAGCGACAGAGCGCTGCCTGGGAGATTGCTTTGCTGCACTCCACGAAGCAGATTTGAAACTGTCGTGGACCACTTTAGATGAGAGTTGGATTATGGAATGACCTGCTATGTCTGTGTCATATTGTTCTGTGCAGGGTGCATTATACTCTGCTAACTAGGTGTTCAGTACCAAATAAGAGAGGTATCCTAGATGTGATCTGTCAGCTGTGTCTCATATTTTTATATTGGTTAAAATATAAAACTGAAACAGTGATGAAAGGGGACAGAGCAGTTGGATGTCCTGTATGTAAATCTCCACTCTGAGTATTTAAAATATCCTGAATCTTATTTAATTACTTCGAGACCTATAGCACAACCTATATTTCTTAAACAAAAAATTGACCCCCTACTGAATTGGCAAAAAAATTGTCTATGTGTGTATGTGCCTGTAACAAACCAACCGTACCGCTTCTTAAGGGCATTACCTTTTCTTTCCTTAAGGACTTGTGGTGTTAAGTACGGTGTTCCAGAGAGCTGAAGAAGTTCACAGACTGTATGTTTGAGAACTCATTTAAAAACATAAGGAAAAAGCTGAGGTCACTGTTAACTTTGTTGTTTCCTACTGCCCTAGGCTTGAAGATGCAGTGGACGCCGGAGCATGCCCAGTGGCCAGAGCAGCACTTCGACATCACTTCAACCACCCGGTCCCCAGCCCACAAGGTGGAGGCCTACCGGGGGCACTTGCAGCGCACATACCAGTACGCCTGGGCCAACGACGACATCTCGGCCCTCACTGCCTCCAACCTTCTGAAAAAGTATGCAGAAAAATATTCCGGGATTTTGGAAGGCCCGGCTGAGCGACCCATCCTCAGCAATTACTCTGAAGCTCCCTCAGGGCTGGTGAATGGTCGGAAGAATGAAAGTGAGCCTTGGCAGCCATCCTTGAACTCGGAGAGCGTGTATCCCATGAACTGTGTCCCAGATGTCATCACCGCCAGCAAAGCTGGGGTAAGTGCAGCCCTCCCTCCCGCAGATGTCTCAGCCAGCATCGGGAGCTCTCCTGGGGTGGCCAGTAACCTGGCTGAACCCAGTTACTCCAGCAGCACCTGTGGAAGTCACACCGTTCCCAGTCTTCATTCAGGGCTCCCATCTCAGGAATATGCCACAGGATACAACGGCTCATATTTGCATACCAGTTACAGTGGCCAGCCAGCACCTGCACTTCCATCCCCTCATCCATCCCCCCTGCACAGCTCGGGACTTCTACAGCCCCCACCACCGCCGCCACCACCAGCCCTCGTCCCCGGCTACAACGGGACCTCCAATCTCTCCAGTTACAGTTACCCTTCCGCCAGTTACCCTCCTCAAACTGCTGTTGGCCCTGGATACAGCCCTGGGGGTGCCCCACCCCCCTCAGCTTACCTGCCTTCAGGAATCCCTGCTCCAACCCCTCTGCCCCCAACCACTGTCCCCAGCTACTCCTACCAGGGCCACGGTCTGACGCCAATCGCGCCGTCTGCCCTGACAAACAGTTCAGCTAGCTCTCTCAAAAGGAAAGCTTTCTACATGGCAGGGCAAGGAGAAATGGACTCCAGTTATGGAAATTACAGCTATGGCCAACAGAGATCTACACAGAGTCCAATGTATCGAATGCCAGACAACAGCATTTCAAATGCAAACAGAGGGAATGGTTTTGACAGAAGTGCTGAAACATCATCCTTAGCATTTAAGCCAACAAAGCAGCTAATGTCCTCTGAACAGCAAAGGAAATTCAGTAGCCAGTCCAGTAGGGCTCTAACACCCCCATCCTATAGTACTACTAAAAATTCACTGGGTTCGAGATCGAGTGACTCGTTTGGGAAGTATAGCTCCCCAGTAATGAATGAGCACGGTGATGAGCACAGGCAGCTCCTCCCTCACCCAATGCAAGGCCCGGGACTTCGTGCAGCTACCTCATCCAACCACTCTGTGGACGAGCAACTGAAGAATACTGACACACACCTCATTGACCTTGTTACCAATGAGATTATCAACCAAGGACCTCCCGTGGACTGGAGCGACATTGCTGGCCTAGATCTAGTAAAGGCCGTCATTAAGGAGGAGGTTTTATGGCCAGTATTGAGGTCAGATGCATTCAATGGACTGACTGCTCTACCTCGGAGCATCCTTTTATTTGGACCTCGGGGAACAGGCAAAACATTAATGGGCAGATGTATAGCTAGTCAGCTGGGGGCCACATTCTTCAAAATCGCTGGCTCTGGCCTTGTCACAAAGTGGTTAGGAGAAGGAGAAAAAATTGTCCATGCCTCCTTCCTCGTGGCAAGGTGTCGCCAACCCTCGGTGATTTTTGTTAGTGACATTGACATGCTCCTTTCCTCTCAAGTTAGTGAAGAACATAGTCCAGTAAGTCGGATGAGAACCGAGTTCCTTATGCAGCTGGACACTGTACTGACTTCTGCTGAGGACCAAATAGTAGTAATTTGCGCCACCAGTAAACCAGAAGAAATTGATGAATCTCTTCGAAGGTACTTCATGAAACGACTTTTAATCCCACTTCCTGACAGCACAGCGAGACACCAGATAATAGTACAACTGCTCTCACAGCACAATTACTGTCTCAATGACAAGGAGGTTGCACTGCTTGTCCAGCGCACAGAAGGCTTTTCTGGACTAGATGTGGCTCACTTGTGTCAGGAAGCTGTGGTGGGCCCACTCCATGCCATGCCAGCCACAGACCTTTCAGCCATTATGCCCAGCCAGTTGAGGCCAGTTACATATCAAGACTTTGAAAATGCTTTCTGCAAGATACAGCCTAGCATATCTCAAAAAGAGCTTGATACATACGTTGAATGGAACAAAATGTTTGGTTGCAGTCAGTGATGCTACTTAAAAAAAAATGTAATGAATGTTGGCACACACAGAACCTGCTACATAGGGGTAGAGAACCCTTTTCAGTAGTGTTAAAATTGCAAAGGGTACTGGGAAGACTACGATTTACCTTGCCTCTAAAGAGCCAGGGTATACTTGAAGGAAAAGTGCATCAAACAAGAGCTGCTGATCTGAAAAAGCCACACATGACAGAAAGCGCATGTTGATGCTCAGTTCTGTTCAAGCTAGACAATACTCACCAAGGAGCAAGGTGCAAGTGGGTTGATTTCAGAAGGACATGAACCCTGTGTGTTGATTCCATTCTGCTGTTCTTGAGATTTAGTTGCTGTCAAGTGCCTGAAGTGGTGCTTTATTTTTTGTTTGCCTCACAATTACATTGGTGGCATGTGCTAATAAAAAGAGCTTTAACTTCAAACATTATTGGACTAAAGAGATGAACGGTTGTGTTGCGACAGAGAGCCAGATTTTTTGCTATTCTAAGAGCAACAGTATTCCTCAATCCTGTCTGTTCTGTGGTGTTAAACTAAGAACAGGTAAAACAGGGTAATGGTAATCTGGACCTTAATTTCTGCAGTTCATTTCTTTTAATGTTCTGTCTGCAAAAACTCAGGAAAGTGATTGTGATTTGTACAGTACCTCAAAGGAATGTGTTGAAAGCACTATGTACTGCTGAGAGTTATAGGCTAGGCTTCAATGTTACTTTATATTAAATATGTATGTTTACCTCAACAATTGGAATATGGCAAGGAAAATTACTTTGAATGTATCCAGGAAAAAAAACTAAAGTGTGATATGACTGAAGCTTTACAGTTTTTAAAAATAGAAACAGAAGCATTTCCGAGTGTTCAGGAATGGTTATTTTGCCAATTTCTCACATTGAACCAGGCAGAACGATTTTTCTTGTTGGTAAACTGTAAGAGTTTTCAGCATATTGCTCCTTGATAATAAGGTGATACAGTCTTTAGAAGGTGCATAGATGAATGAAAGAGCCACTTAATCGGTTTATGTTAGCATCTGAAACAGTCAAATTTAAGATTTGGTAGGATTCTGAGAGGCAAATTACCTTAAGCTGTGACGACTAGCCTTTGTTTCATGGCTCTAGTCGTAGTTTTGAGGCTATTTTGGTGAAGCTGTAGGGAGTGGAATCAGTGTAGGTCGCTGGCAGAGCTAGGGGTTGCAGAGCTGTTTATAGCAATGCAGTGGACTGTGACCAAACAAACAGTACAAATAACAAAGCAAAACTGAACCCTCAAAGTACATTTACTTCCCTTCCCAAACTGTAAAGTTGAGTTTTTGTTGTGTATGTATGGCTTCATTGTCCTTAATGCAATCTTCATTTAGCATCCATTAGAAATCTTTCAGGCTGGAGTGTGCCCACCATTATTTCTACCTCGGTTTTGTTATGTTTCTCTTGGAAAGCAAAGTAAGGAATAGGGCAAAAACCACCACCAACACAAGTCAGATTACATTAGGAATGCAAACCTGCTAAACAAGTTTCAGAGAACCGCTGTTTTTTCCCCTGAAGTCAATTTTTTCTGTGTTAGTGCTCTTTCCCCCCTCCTTTTTCCTCCCCCAAATATACATATTCTGGTGTCTTCCTTCTGGAAAGACTAGCTGGCATGTGTGGCATTTTGCTCAGTTCTCCCCCACCGCAGCCCCCCCTTTCTTTTTATCCTTTAATGCTTTCTGTGCAACTCTTTTGGTGACAGCTGACTGATGTTGGGTAATGTCTCTGAGCAAGAGCAGTGCGTGTTGCAGCTGCCCAAAGCCTCTGCCATCACATGAACAAAACAGCCTTGCTTTTTTGAATGTATTTTTTGTTTGTTTACTTTAAGGAAACAGNTATATATATATATATATATTTAGATAGAACATGCTAAAAACAGAGCAAATAAACCAAAATCTAATTTAAGATGGATTCCTGGCAAACATTTTGTCTATCTAAAACTTTATGTTTTAAGCATAAAAGTACCATTTTAAAAACAGTGCCTTTCATTAAGGATATAGAAAGTAAGACTTAAGTACATCACCTGCTTTTCTTCTTTTTTTCCTTTTGCTTTTCAACAGCAATTACAGTCTATGATCCTTGTTATGACCCAGTCTTTCTGCTTCCCCAAACCTCCACAGGCTGCTTCTTCACCCCAGTCATTCCACCATCCTCATACTTGGGCGATGCTGATGTCCCCATTAGCTGTAGGTTCACACTGACCACTGGCAAGTACACTGTTGCAGATCGCTGACCAATTTCTGTCTTAGACATTGCCTTTCATATCTGCTGTTGAGCTGTGCTCATTTAAAAGGCTCATACAAGTTTTGATAAACTCTTTCTCCCAACTATACTCCTAAGAGATTTTTTTTTTGCAGCTTGTAAAATGAAAACTACGCACTGAGTGGTTTTTTTTCCCACTCTTTTTATCTTGTAGCAAAACCAAAAGCAAACAAAATTATAGACAGTCCCTTTGGCTTCCAGCTTTAAGTCATCCTCTTTAAAAAGTCACTCTGGGAAATGGATTTTTCAAATGTGAACCAAAGTGAGAAGCAGGCAGAAACTGAAGTGGTATAAAAGATGCAGGTTCCCCACACACATGCTCACATTCTCCAGGTCTCAATTCAGCTTTGGGGCAGCTGAAGTGGAAATCTTCACTCTATCACAGCTGCTGTAAGGGTAGGAAAACAGAGCCAGATTGTTACCCAAATCTTTCCTTAGCAGCAGCTGTCCTTAGTATAGCTTTGGGAAGGTGCCTGTTGAATTTGGTGAGAGCTTGGCCAGGAACTGCTAACAGGAGGCACCTCAACCCTTCTCCAACTTGGTTTCTGGTCACTCCTTTGATGGAATTCAGGCAGGAGCTGGCTAGGTCCTCTGCCATGTCCTGTCCTTCTTATTGCTTTCATTCCTTCTCCCACATTCAGCCTGATTTGTCCCTAGTGAGCAGGTTTTGGCAGGCTGCTGGTCCTTCACCCTTTTCAGCAACCTTCTAGTCAAAGAGTGTCTGGAAAGGCTGAAGCACGATCCTGAACTTGAGCAGGTTCCAAAGGGTAGGATTGGTTTTGAGAAGAGAGACAAAATATGTTTTAATGGTGTTTTCAGGATTAAATACTTGCTGGTCTTAGACATTTCCATGATAGAAAACTCTTCGTTGTCTTTTACAATTGGACAAAGCTGGAGGTTGCTGCCACAGAAATGTCCAGTTGGTTGGCTGGGGCTTCCTGCCACTGGCACAACCCTGAATTTTAAGGAACCTGAAATGGTTAAAGAGCATCTGCTGTGTTAGCCTATCACTGCAAATGCTTTTACGTCATATTTTTATGTGTGGGTTCCATTCTGCATCAGCTCCTTTTCTTCCTTGTACCTTCAGTAACAATTCCTATAGCAACAAAAGTAAAATAAATTGGAGAAATATTCCTGCACGCTGAAGGATCAATATCAATTCAAGGAGGAGTTCATAATGACCTTATGTGAGACACAAATGGAAATACTCTGTACTTCTGGCATGTTTCTCTTCAAAATATTTAGAACATTAGTGACAATATATAAAAGTTTGCTGACTGAGCTGATCAATGGAATGTGAAGGCAGTTTACTTTAAGGCTATTTACTTTCACATGGATTATTTATCTATTAGTCAGTCTGTATTCTACTCAAATGCAGATAGATGGGCAAAATGTTTTCTTGAGCATTACAAACCTACCAAGGGGAAAATCAACCATCTAACTAAAATACATAGGCCAAACACCATCTGGGTGTCTTTACCAGCTATTTGGAGGCTGTGCTCTGTAAAGTGGTACAAGGTCATATTTAGGTGGATTTTCATAGGATGTTTCTTTAGGGGATTGTCTAGTTAAAGAGTTACAAATTAATTCCTACATCAAGACGTTAATACATTGAAAGCAAATTTGGGGATATGACCAGGGTTTTCACTGTCTGCAAATACAAATTACTTCAGGTAAAGGGCTGTTCTTATAATCCCCCTGCATTTTTCTCTCAAGCACTCCATCACAAGGGAGAGAGTATTATTCAGATATGAAGGATAAACTTTGTCACAAAACAAGGCCACCAAAAATTGTAGGATCTCGTACACTTTTACTTATACCAGTTTGAAGGTGGTATAACCTTTTTAACTTAAAGGAATTACTCCTGATTTCTGCCCTTGTTAGAAAAGTCATCCCTCCGATGTATAATAATCTATATCTGTTGGTTTTCATCATCAGCTCTGAAAGCTAACCTTGTCCTCACAGCACTAACTCCTTTCCATCTTGTATGTGTGCATGTGTGTATATAATATTTATATGTGCATACACACCATGTCCAAAAAAATAGCTTTGTCTCTTTACTTAAAAAAGGAAAAAAAAAAAAAAAAAGGAAAAGTCATTTAATTGTCTGCAGATTTATATGAAGCACATTAGTAAACATGGAGATATTAGTACTTCAGAATTCAAAAAAAGCCCAGCTGTGCTGGTGACTAACCAATACATGAACTGAAGCTCACACTCTGCAAGGACCTTAGGTTGACATTCGATTTTGAACCTGCCAGATGCATTTTTGTGAACCAGGGATACTGCATCTTTAATGAACAA
>WBMY01017450.1:0-57500 GCA_013397315.1 Donacobius atricapilla | reverse complement strand
TTTTGTTCATGTCTCAGAGAAGTCAGTAGTGGTAGTGCTCTGCCTTTTCCTGCTCAGTTCCTGCTCTTTTCAAACAGAAAATCAAACATTCCTACAGATTATTAGTGGCACGAAGTGAATTGCTTCAACAAGACATGAAGCATGATCCAGAGTGTGGCAACACATGGAAAAGAACTGCCTGGGGAATGAAGAAAACGGTATTCAGGGGCTGGAGCCACATGAAGCTGTTGGCTGGGACGGCAAAGTAACACACTCTGCTGGCAAAGAGCTCGGAGAGTCGATGCAGCTGCATCAACAGCTTTCCCCACTCTTGGGGTACATACACAGAGCCAGCCTTACTGCTTAGGGCAGCTTTCCCAGTGTATTTGCATTTACAGTTGCGACTTCCTGGATGAGCTGTATCTGCTCGGGGCCTGGATTCTGCCTCTGCCTGAATAACCCAGCTATGGGCAGAGGTCTGTGAGCGTGGGCTAGGTCAGATGAAAGTCCCTCAAGCTTTTAGTAGTATTTCAGTTTGATCATATTACAAAGCCCATATCATGGTACAAGCATACTCTAATGATAATTTAATATTATATTTTTAAAATTCTAAGTAATAATAATAATAATAATAATAATAATAATAATAATGACGTTTTTTGCCATTACTGTTTTTCTTACTGAGCATAAAAACTTTAATTTTATTGTTATGTCTGTGAATTAAAGCTCTAATGAAATATGTTTACTAAAAAAGAGGACATGAAAATAAATAATAAGATTTTCGTTCCCTCCCCAAAGTGCTGCAGCCACTGTAGCAGTACTAATTAGAATGCTTATTCATACGCACTGGTAAGTGCTGTCTTGGTGGCTCGGTAGAGATCCACCAGGCCACTACATCTGTGCATGTATTGCCATCCTAAGAGGGAATAGCTGCTGAAATTGTGAAATTCTGAGAAAGCTTATGTCCTTCCTTCGTCATATGTAGGAATGAAGGAGTCTGTTATGGGACTTGGCTGTGCTGTTATTTATTGTGCCACATTCCTTCTAAAGCAACAAATCTTGAGGAATTTGGAAAGGCAGAGAGGAGAGTAGAAGAGAGGTAGTTTCCAAAGAATGAATAGTTTTGTTTAGAATAAAAGAAGCTCTACCTCTATACACAAGTATTCTTATTTCTGCATGTCCTGAATTTCCATGTGGGTGCTAATTTTAATCACTGTCATGAAAGTTACCTCAGTTGTCATTCTGTGTAATTGGAAATTGAATTTAGTCTGTACTTAATCTACAGGGGTGTAGGGCTCATTCTTCATAATACTGTGCATGTTATTTTTGTTAGTATTTTGGATATACACAAGAAAGTTTATGGATGCATGGGTTCATTCACCAGAGCTTTAAATACTGGACTCTCTTTTGTTCCAGCACTTCTAAGTTATCAGATTGTTCTGAAAAATTGTTTTTTCCATGACATCTTTCCATGAACCTGCGTATACATGTTCCCTTCCATGTCCAAAATATATATTTTACTGCAATGATGGTTAGGGGTGAGGGGAAATGGTTTGTTTGCTTGTTTGTTTTACAAATGATAGGTCATGATCTTACTTTGAAGTTTGTATTTTTTTTTTTTTTGTAAATTAGTCTACATGATTTTTGAGTAAAAAAGGTAAGTTTGTTTCTGCAAACATACGATAATGGAAATGATGGGGATATTTAATAATGCTGTGAATGTGTATTCAAAGTCAGTTAAGTATTAAAATGACCAGTAGCCAAAGGGAATGAACACTGATAATTAAACAAAAGTGATGCTGATCCAACGAACTCTATATTTTGCCATGTTGAAAGACCATGGCATATGGAGAACTTACTTTCACTCTTTCCTAACTTCATTGCATTTTTTTTTTTTCTGAGTGAAAAAGATCAGAAGCTAAAATGTACCTTGGGGAACCTTTTTTTTTTCAGACCACTTAATTACTTGAAAAGATAATCTGAATAACATTTGATCAAATTTTTCATTAGGACTCCCTTTTAATTTTTCATTAGCTTTATAATTAACTGAATTTGTACAGTCATCAGTCTGTTTACAGCATCTTGCTTTGTAAAGTGCTGTACCATAACCCAGTCTCTCTGTCTTTGCTTTCCGGATTATCACACAGAGTAGGGTGAAGTGAAGCATCCTTGTCTTGGGGACTGGGACATCCATTTCACTATAGCATCAGACTTATAGATGTATTTCCTTAGGTAAGAGGAAAATGGGCTTCCTGCTCCAAGTCTTATTTGAATTTTCATTTCATTTGATTAAGGTGGGGAGGAGTGCAAATTAAACAAAAGAATTGAAAATGAAATTAGAAAGATGTGTTGCTGAAACTCCACTGACAAGAGAACTTGACATGATTTCACCACAAATAATGCTTTCAGACTTTATAGGGCAGGCTGCAGTTTGAATGGATATCTTAGGTTTTGTAAAGCTAAAAGACTTATCTGTTTTTTTTTAAAGGCAGTCAGATAAGAGAATCTAAAGTTATGTCAAACAAATTACATTTTAGTTATTAGTGGCTAGTTTGTAAATATCAAAGACCCACTTATTGTAGTGCTTGGAGCTGCATTTGCATGCTGATGAAATGCAAGTGGATGGCTGTGAACTGTAGGGTTATCTCTAGTGGAGCAGTGGGGAGCTCCAGAATCAGAGAGTTGAGCATCTGACCGACTCAAGAGCCCAAGCTGCAGACCTCTTCTATTCACTTTCTTCACAACAATTAAAATATGCAAAGTGATAATTTTCCTTAAGTAGCCTTAAATGTGCGATCTATTTAAATGTGAAGAAAATTGCCTGAAGCTTCTGGTGTGAGGGACAAAAAAGAATAAATTATGCAAATAGCAGAAAAGGACTCTACCACTTGAACGCCTAATTTTCCTGTAATAAGCATACTGTTTCATTTAATTTTTTGCCTCTTATTAAAAGTGACAGTTCTTTTGCACTGTCTGATGGTTATATCTGACACAAGCTAGGGAAATGACTGCTAGACTAAATGCTAAAGCATTTTGGTAGCTTTTTTAGATGATGGTTACATTCACAAAGTAATTATGCACTGAAGAGTCGAGAAATAAGGTTTAATTACACAGTAATCGCTTCTGATGGACACGGCAGAAGTGTGAACACCACCAGACTGCAATCCATCAATGACAAACCCCTGGCCACTTTTAATTCCTCCTCATTTGCATCATAACCTCCGCACCAAGTTGCACAAATGCTGTTAAATGTTAATAGGAGCTGTCTCTCCACTCAAAATGAATGCTTAAGCTGTTTCATTTTTTTTTCTCCTCCACCTCAGACCTTCAAAACCAGCTCCTCTCTGAGAGCAGGCATTAAGCACAGAGCATGGTGCGTGGTCACTGTTGTGCTAATTGGGAGCAACACTTAAAGTTTTATCTCTCAAGCGCTAATAATGCACAGTGCTGACAAACCAGTGAATAAGTAATGTACTTGGATGAGGAGGGGGGCAGCCCAGCATGCCTGGAATGAAAAATGCAGTTGGGACTGTTGTTCAGTGACTAGCTATTTGATTAGGCCCTGTAGTCATATTTAATCCAGACCCTTGGGGAGCATAGACAAAATTACATCTTCATCTCATCAAACATTCAGCCATATTTAAGCATTCAGCTGATCAAGCTTTTATTGTTTCTCTTGCAGCTACACAGGCACAATGATGTCCTGTGTTCTTCACTCCATAACCCTGCAAAGCTAAGCCTAAACTAGCTGTGCTCCCTTTTTTCCCCCTCTTTTTTTCCTTCTCAGACACACGGGGAGTATAGTACAGCTCTCATGCCCTGCTTTGGCTACTGTGCCATGTTTAGGGATTCACATTGGCTTTGCCACCCTTGTGTGTTTCTCTTTTCAGCCTTTTTTTGGGTTTCCTTTTGTTTTTTTCTTCTTTTTTTTTTTTTCCTTGTTGTTTTTGTTGGGGGTTGGCATGTTGCTGTTTCTTGGGGTGTTTCTTTGTGCCAGCTACTCAGAGCTCTGGTCATTTTCTAGAACAGTTCTAAATCATTAAACTGCACAGTGTTCTTTTTCTGTTAAACAGCAGGTATCATTTTTGTCCTGACAAGAGGAGGCTCCACCTGCCGACTGCCCACCAACGCATCCAGCTGTCTGCTTTGCAGAACAGGCAAGGTAATTTGTAAGCAGTCTGGGAAGTTTAACAGTAGATTCTAAGAAGTGACAAAAAAAGAGCCTTTTTCTGCATGAAGATTGAGAATTATCAACACCTTTCAGTGCATAATAGTTAAGCCTTTATCACTTCAGGAGCTGCTGATAAGGTTAAGAACACCAGACAAACTGCTCATTAGTGGAAAGGTTTGCCTTTTACATTAAAGACTGCTGGGTACTGAAGTTCCTCCAGTGAGCAATACATCCCTGGCATTTGGAAGAACGAGCTAATCATTGTACATAAATGAATATGGAAAAGAAAACCTGGCAGGTTCTGATGATATTAGCAAGGTTTCCCCCCACCTTCTTTGCCTGAATTGTAGGCACCTGAAATTGCAAACAGCAGCAGATCAGGAGACTGGCAGTGGGCAAAGTGTTCTCCATGACGCAGGAAAGCTATGGACAAAGCTTGCCTTGCCTTCTGGACTTGCCCGTGGTGTCCGCGGAGGCTGCTGGCTGCCCTCGAGCAATCTTCGCTCCAGCACCTGGAGGCTGGGCTGTGGCTCCGTGCGGGGACACGTCGGTCCCAGCCCGCTTGGAGCACAGGTGGGTGTTTTGCTGCCTGTTTGAACTGGCCGCTCCTTCCAGGGACTTCAAGTCCAGGCTTGAGCTGAGCCAGGGTTTGGCAGCAGCACCCATCAAGAGTGGCACAGGGCAGCTGCTCCCAGCAAAGCCGCGGGGCAGGGAGGGGCTGTCGGTGCGCCCCAGGAGCCCTGCTCTGCCCTCTGCCCCCCGCCAGCGCCGCCGCCCCCCGCGCTGCCCAGAGAGAGGTGCTGTCACTGGGGAGCCACTGGCATCCGCTTTGTTCGGTGTCACCGCCGAGCTGCATGGGCCACACCAGGGTGGGTAATTTAAAAGATGGAAAAGTAATGTTTCATGACAAGGCAGTGTTTACTTCATTCTCCAGAATTCTTCAATTCATGTAACTTTTCACCCTCCACCATCTGGAGACCACAGAGCAAAAGAGCAACTTAGGCTTTCCTGTGGCTTAGAGGTAGATAACCTACAGACATGTCGAAATTAATTCTCACATGAAACTGCTTCACTAGAAAAAGACAAGCTAAATTGTGTTGGGGGAGACAACAAAGTAGTAAGTGAAATTTTTAAAAAGTATTAAACATATAAGTATGTGAGGTCTTTTACAGAAAATAAGTAAAATGAGTAATAGCCTTTTCTGCGGCTACTGCTGTCTGGGGAGAACACTTTCACCTCGTGGCTAATGGCGTAGCTCTAGTCACTACTGAACAAAGTCCTATGAATCAAAGCTTACTCTGTTGTAATTACCAACTGTTCTTTATATGTATAGGAGTGCTGCCTTTTCTCTTGAACTAGTAAAATAAAGAGATGAAAGATTTAAACCAGAATTCGCTGAGTTCTTCCTCTGTGGATGCTCACCTTCTCACAAACACATTTCCTCAACGACAGGATCTGGCTCTTTACCTTCATGAATATACTTATGACATTCCAGCTAAACCCACCAGCTTTCCAGTTTATCACCTTGAAAAAATGAAAATTGAAATAGTTTGTTTATGAAAAGGCACATGACTCATCTGCACAAGCAGCTTTCCTGAAGGAGACATTTTAAATTCAGAAAGAAGGTACCAAATTGCTTTCAGGAATTTATCTGTAGACATTTTCATACTTATAATAAGCTGGAGTTTGCTACGAATAACTTCATCTTTTCTGTGCTCCCCGAGTGCATGAGGAGCCTTTTGACTGCAATTCCCATAGAAGTAATTTGGGCTGATTGCTCTCAGTGCTTCTCAGACTCACCCTCCAGTCCTGGGACCATATCTAGAAGTTGAGTAAGTTTTGACTGAGGCATGTATGTGCCCACAAAGGACAATGATCTGGTGTGGAAGAATCAGGTTTGCCTAAAGCTGTGGAAGAATAAGGTGATTTTTAGTACAGTATTGCATCTAATATACATCTAGTGCAGATATTATTTCTAAATTCAAAATGAGTTCCACACAAATACAAGATATAGGCTGTTTTGTTGAAATGCAAACCTGAATGGCTGGTAAATCCTACTCTATAATTTTTCCTTTGTTATAGGATTTTTTTTCCCATTTGTATTTTACATCTTCTTGAGTCATTTATACAAATTCAATACAAAATAAGTAACGGTAAGCTTTTAACTTAAAACCTTGCCAGGTGCCATATTTTGTTCTTTTCTTTTTATATGGATATTACCTATTCTTCTAACAACTTAACTAGGCATTCCATTAAATCTCTGTAATGCAATTAATGTTGATGGAAACAAATTTTCCATAAACATGGAAATATCACATTTATAATATTTAGTTTAATACTGCCTGTAATTTGATGATAACATTGTTTACCTTCATTAAAACCTATGATTATATCTTTATTCAGTAGTTTTTGTGGGTTTAAAAAAGTTGAGTCCCTTTTCTCCTTTTCAGCTTGTTTTCAGAATTTGAAAAACGGAAATACAAAGGGAGCTGTGGCAGCTGAATTCTCTTTCATGTGTGTCCAGTCCAGGTGAAGCCCAGCATAATGTACTGTAATATGTCTCTTCAATTCTCTGATACAATGACCTGTGCATCCTCTAAATCCCCCACAGAATGCGCAGACACAGACTGATTGAGGTGAGTATGGACTTAAGTATATATATTGTTCTTTGTAGCTCTGAGGAATTGGCACTTTTGCCAAATGTGAGATGATGTGGATTGTAATCTATTGAGATAGGAGCTCAGACTGGGCTCTGTTATACATTGTAAGAATAACTAAAGATTTGCCTGGAGTAAGTTTTGTGGTGGGTTTTTGTTAGGTTTTTTTCTTTTCTTCCTCAAAACAAACAAACGAACAAAAAGAAACCTCCCACCCCCTTTTTACAGTTTCTGACACTTTGCAGTTCCACTAGCGACAGTAATCATGAAAGCACCTTTGTGGTAAAGAACCTCTTGGTGGAGGCTGGGGTAATATGATACCAGAAATCCCAGCCTCCTCCTCAGGCATGTGGATGCAACCGTAGAGAGAAACTGGTAAAAGGGCTGTACATGGGAACCACAGGCTTTACACTTCCTGATGGTTTGGTGCAGACTTAAAAAAAAAAATATTCTGGCAAAGAAGTATGAATATTGAGCATAGAGGCTCCCAAATCATAGCTCATAGCTATTTCAACAAGATCACCTTTCCAGTATAATTGGATGAGAATATTTTATTTTCTTTTGCCCTAATAGGAAAGGAGTAGAGCAGCAGTTTATCTTACAGGTCTTGGTGACGAAAGAGTATTTTAAATGCTTGGACTTTTGTTCCATAATGAATGAGAAACAAGAGGTTTAACACTTTAACAGGGAAGGTAGTCACAGCAATTAAACAGCATTTTTAATAATTCCCCAACCTTTCTGTTGGAATCAAAAACTGAATCCTGATCCTAAACTAATATGATTGTTTTGTGAATGTGTACCTCTCTCTGGCTCTCCATCTGGTGTACAGAATTCCCCTTGCCCGCCCTGTCTTGGCACTCCTAAGGAGCTCATTGCTGTCCTTACCTCTGGGTCAGCCTCCTTTGTAAAATACCCTAGCTAACAAACCTGGAAGATTTTTTTCTACTGCCACTTGTCAGTAACACCATTTCTGACCTCTCAACCCCACTGGTCCCACAGTTCTTGGGCTGCCCTGCCTTTGGCTGTGCTTGGCTGGGGCTGCTGGGAGAGCCCAGGGAAAACTTCCTGTTCTTCCCAGGTGCCACAGGGTGGGGAGGCTGATACAAATGCTGATTACCTGCCTTCAAAGCTGTAGTCCTAAATACATAACTATGGGCAAATATATCAGGATCTTAGTTAAATGAATAAAATTATCACAGCAATTCTGTGGGTCAATAAAAGAAAGGATAGATTTGAACGTGTGGCTCTTAGGAAAGTTTTGGGACAGGAAAATTTGTCTAGGATTGCAAAGGCACCAAGAGATACTTTCACATATGAATAATATTCAGTAAAATTAATTGGAATCTTCATACCTAACTGAATTTAAGTTTTTCTAAATTCCAGATTTTTATCTTAAATATAAAAAACACAGCTTAAAACTTTAACATTTAGATTACTGTTTTTATTTTACAAAGTCAGAAAATGAGATAGATTTACATGAATTTCCCACTAATGTATTTTATAGAAAACAAATTCTTATAACATATTCAACTGCGACTTTTCCAATTTTAATCTACCTTAGTCAGGGTCATTCTGTAATCTAAATTTTTAGGCATTTTTTTTTTAAATTCAGCATTTAAAATGGAAATCTAGAACACTGACATCTTATCAGTAACCCAGAAGAGATTGCTTGTTGATGTTTGGGTTAACGGGAATAAAACATCCAGAATGTTTTACCCTAATTGGCTGGGTTTGTGCTAACACATGTGTGCTACAGTGTTCTAAAATATCTTACCACAATTCTTAAATACATTTAAACAAATCTGTTTGAACTCTACATTTCTGCTGCAGGCAGAATAATGTCTGTTGGTTTTATGTTTGATTCTGAACTTCTTGCAAGGGAGATTACAGATTCATGACGGAAGTGTCCTTCATGCAAATACCATCCGCTCCAGGGCCCAGCTTTGTGGAGGGTGGGAGAATTCTTTGCTAGCACACAATCAAGGTGGAGAACCCACTCCAGAAGGCTGAGGTGAAGAGCCAGCTCCATAGCTGGACCTGTAATAGCCCATGTGCACTCGTGTTGGCATGCCAGGGTACCTTTGTCTGTGGGTGACATTCACTGGTTATTTTAATAGCTGGCACTTTATTTCACAGAGAATGACTGGATTTATTTTTATGCCCTTAGAACTTTTTTTTTAAGAGTTCAGGGGTCGTGATGTAATGCCGGACTTTTAGTGTGTGTTTCATTCAGCACTCAAAATTAAAACTACTCACACTGTATGATTCTCTTTCAGTCACAACCTTAGGCTTTTTGGAGGATAAAATTAATTTAAACAAAGCTAGAGAAACCTGAGCAAGAGGGACCTGTTTTCCACAGCCAGTGATATCTTCAAGCTCGGTAGCTTGCATAGCCACTTTTTCCCTATGTAGATATTTTGAAAGCAGAATGTGTTTTCCTTCTGGCAGAATCCAGCTGGCAACCAGTGTATTTACAGTTTCAGCTTGCAAGAAACAAGGCTTACATCTATTAAATCTGTATCACTCTTTACTCATGTGATTTCCCCCTGAAACCTAATGAAAACATCCTTTAAAGTTTATTGCAAAGATTGAACTTTGAGGGATACTGCATCTGGGTCTTCATGAAGCAGAACTCAACACCTGGAGAGTAGCATCACCAGAAGTTTACAGAATTAGCAAATATAAGTGCAGTAAAAAGTATCAGTATTCAATTGAACACAGTAGCACAGCATTGTCTAATGCAATAAGAATCCAGTTGGGAAAATACATCTCCAATTTTTTTTGTATTCGGACAAAGGAATGCAATGGTAAGAGCTGAGTTTCAAATGTCTTCTTCAGCTTAAGAAATGGAATGATAAAACAGGGTTGAGAAATTTCCTGCTGACTTTCAAATGTAGGTGTACAGGGGAAATATATCTGCTTGACCAATGACCTTACTTTTCTATACCCACTAAAAATTGAACCTGAGATATCAACACATATTCCCAAATTTGTCAAAAACAATTTCTGGAGCTTATATTTTACTCTTCAGGAGATATTAAAAATGTATGTGTCTAACACTTCACTAGCACTCAACCAGGATGTTGTCAATGCCATCATTTCAAGGTGTGGGCCAGTCTTGTATGACTGGTCAATATTTCTGCTTCAAAACCTCCTTCACGAAAAGTAGTTGCAGCTATGGCAGGGGTTAGTAAAGCTGGATACCAGTGTTAGGTGACAGGTAGTCAAGTGTCAAAACAGCCCATAGCCACCACTGACTTCCATCACATGAAGATTGATGCCAGGTTGTAGCTCTGTTTTCCAACTACTAAGAACTACCACTCCTCAATTACTGAGCAAATTGCAATCTGGTAGAAAGTAAAAAAGTCATGTTAATGGATCCTTCTTTGTTAGACTACTGCTGTGTCTCCACTTCTGCTTCCTGCTAAAACACGTTTGAAAATAACAAGCCAACAAATACACACATTTCCTTAAAAGCTGAGCATACTTTGTGCTATGAATAGAATAAAAATTCCTTCTGCTTCTTGTCCCAATGCCATCAAAACCCAAACATTTTCTCCTCCTTCAGCAGCCTCTGTTGGCAGTAGTGAGGGGAAAAAAGTTGTAAGTTGCAAGAAAATAGATATTTAACCCAAACCCCAAGTGTAAGATAACCCAACCCAGTTTCCAGCCAAGTGCTCCCTTTCCAAACCAAATGGCTAAATAACATTAGTGAGAGGGGTTATAAATACACCAAAAATGATGAAGTGATTGAGGGACTATAATGTCAGTATCTAACTAGGAGAGGAAATCAAAAGCAATTATTAGTTATCTAGGATATTGCCTTCTTTCTTAAAATATTTATTTAAGAGAATTCTAAAAGAGTAGTCCAGCTGAAGCGTAATCCTCCTTACTATTCACCCTATGCAAGGAAGTGAGCAGGAGCAGCTCTGGTACTTTTCCAGAGTCTATAAGCTGTCCTTAGCTATATCTTCTGCAGCACTTTCAGAGGAGTGTGTTGACCAATGGAAGTCAGATGAAATAGTTGTGGGCTTCCTCTCAGTCACTTTGGACTTGGTAGGTCAGGTGTGCGAAGCATTTCCAAGCTTTTCTCCAACCTGTCAAACACCTGGATATGTAGAAAACCACAATATTAAAAAATGTAAAAAGTAAAGCAAAAAAATTATTGAAAATATGAATAAATAAATTATTGCTCGTGAATAATTTATCCTATGGCACCTGCTAACCTGATGATTTTTCTCCACCAGCCATAGAGCACCTGAAGGCAACAGAGCTTGTTTCATATAGGCACAGCAACTTTTTTTAATCTGCTTTGTTCTGTATTTATTTTAGAGATTAGGGCTCCTGTTCCCATGGTCCTTTTGCTTGTAGGCCGCTTGACTAGCAATGCCAACAGCTGCTGCTGCAGATGCTGCCAGGGCTGCCATAGGAAGGCTTCCCAAGCAGGCTGTCCACTCGCAAATGCAGAGGGGAGAGATGGAGACTTCTGCATGAGGAATGGGGTCTGGGGCTCTGACTGCACAGCATGTAAAACCCGTGCTGTGTGCAGGACACAGCTGAGCATTTTCTTGTAAAAGCCAAAGCTGGGCCACAGGACCAATTCAGGGCGCACGTCAGCAAATCGGGAAGTGGCAAAACTGACCTCAGGGCTGGACTCAAGGCCACTGAGATCTAGCCCAGAAGACAGCAGTAAAGCAAATGTAGTCTCAATCTATGAAATTCAACATACTGGATAAGTTACATGGTCCAAACTGGTTTGATCCGGAGGTGGCTGAAACCATGAGCTGCTTCAGACTTTGGGAGGTTCTCTGTAGTTGGGACAGTTTGAGCACTTACAGAGGATTCTTTCAAGAGACTGATGTGTTTGAAGTTCTTCACTGGTTTGAAGTGCTCCAAGAGACTGATGGGGACAGATTTCTGGCAAAATATACATGTGTAAGATAAATGTAACTCCTTCGGGACTCTGCACACTGCATATTACCATGATCACTAGTGTGGGCTGTGTCTCTGCAAGCCTGTCTGCAGGAATGCACTATTTTATTGTAAGATTGTTGTGTCTGGAAAACATTAACAGGTATTTCTTCTCCCAAGGACTGTATTTAGCACCAGAAATTCATTTTACCACAGGGGAAGGGAACAGGTCAATTATTATACTCCCTGTGGTTAGCAAGCTAATTTTGTTGTATTTTTTGTTCCTAAAATTAAAATCTGAGTAGTGCTTGCATGTGTGGGAGCTCCCATAAAGACAAGGACACTTTATATATATGCCCCACTGGATCCATTTTCTAAATTCAACTCTATGTCATCTCTATTTTTTTTGTAAAAACAATGTTTTTACTTTGATTTTAATGTCTCTTACTCTTGTACTAATACTACCACTTAGAGTAAAGCTCAGTATTTGGACATACAAATTCTGATGTGTAATATGTGTTAGAGACATATTTTGAATAAAAGGAAAAGAGGTCAGCGAATCATTTTTAGTCTCCTCCTGACATGTATTCTCTTCTCACAACCACAGAATCTAAGTCTTCATTAAGGCAGCAATTCAAAATGTGCTATATATTTTTGCAAGGTTTTCCTGATCATGAGGTAAAGGGAGCAAAATTTTACACCTTAGGAGTTAGTGAGCCTTTTCATTAGTAGCAATAAAGAAATTGCAACTATCTAAATATATTTATGAAAAATACACATAAAATTTTCCAGTGAAGTGAAGCAGAGTTGTGCGACAAGGCACACATCATTGTGTAAAACAAGAATTGAAATTAGCAAAACTTGTTTAGATTCTTGGGTGACCTCTCCAAAAATCCCTCCAGCCTTGCTTGTTCCTAGAAAATAGGTGATGTTGGGAAGGTGCCACAAAGGCAGTCTTCCTAAACAGCTCCCTTGCTATCAGTCACTCCAAGCTCCCGCGTGACTGGTCTGTTGACGATTGAATTGAGAATAGGAGAGATGAGATGCAAGTTACTGGTTTTACAAATGAAGAATGAAATTGGATGCATTTTGCCCACTTTGCAATCAGCCATTATGTATATGCTTAGATTGAAAAACTAATCTGGTAGTTTTCACATCCAATCATATTAATGAAGTAGCAGAATTACTTGTGTGATTCTGTACTACAGTCAATTTAGTAAATAGATATGAAGGAGAATAAAATACGTAAATTTTTATAATACTCTTATAATTCTGTAGGAATTAAACCAGTAAAAAATGTAGATTGAACTTTGTTTTAATTGGTTTATGTTTAAAGATTGTTTGATCAGCGATAACAGTAATATGTATTAACATGTTGCATTTTAAAGTGACGCTGCCTTTCATTAATCAAGTGTCTGTATGGTTGATTAATTTGAACAAGGTTTAAATTGCTATGAAAATTTATCATTCATAGCCATGATCTCCATTTACATATATGTTAATTATTGTAAATGTAATCTTTTTCTGAATCCTCTGGGCTGCATACTAAAAAGACAGAGTGATCACAGGGAGTGACTACTTTTCTATTACAAAGTGAACTCTTACCAGTATTCAGTAAAGTCTGTTTCAGTTGTCAAAGATAGACTCAAAACATTAAAACATTTTATGCTAAAGGCAAGTTCAAATACTGTAGATGCTATTTCCTTTTCAAATTATTTCTTTATTCAATGGCTGGAACATTTAAGAAAATGAAACTAAGCACTACCAACCACTATAAAATTAAGTTCTGTCTCTGTGGGCTTTTTTTCCTTGCTACTCTGAGAGTTTCTTATAGTAGCTACATTATTAATAATCATGAGAATGGGGGTTTTCCATTGGTCTCTTGAAAAGCGTGCCTTGAGGAAAATACTAAGTCAAAAGAATTCTTTGTAGAACAATTAAAATTAGTTTAATTGCATAAGACAGACATCACCAAGGTTTACAGTCTTCTAGTTTGACATAGAAAAACATCTTTTTACACTGGCTGTAAAACAGCTGTACCAGAGCTCCTCACACACACCATGCTGATGCATGTGCTTAGTGCAAACAAACACACTTGCTGTTCTCTCTTCAAACTCTCCAGCTCAAGGAGATGACAGTCATTTGTCTAAAACTTATTACATTTGACATAGTCAAGAATTTTATGAATGTTTAAAGAGAGAAGGTGTTTCACAGAACATCTGCAATCTTACAGAGAGAAAATGCATTGGCAGGAAATGGATTTCAGATACAAAGCATTTTGTATTTTTGCATATTTCTCTTTCAAAAAACTACTACTACAGCTTTTATTAAAAAGTGCATATCAATAGAAACTAATTATTGTCCATTAAATTGCACTCTGGATGTATTGCTATTAATTCCTTTTTTGCATTCACAGAAACTGGCATTAGTTGTTTTTTTTTTTTTTCCTTGAAGTATCTGTGTAGATTTTATTCAGAAATTACTTTTAAAATATCAGAATTGCATGCAGAGATGTTTTAGGGCCTCCAGACCCTGTTCCAAGAAACATTTCAGCATATGCTTATTTTCATCTTTGCTAAGACAGTATCTCTTCACTTACTTGTCTTTAGTGTATGACCTGGTTTCTCCTTCCAGAGGGTGTTAAATTGTTCCTTACACTTTTTTTTTTACTTGTTTCCAAAGTGGTTTTGTTATTTTAAATTTTTTTTTTTAATAAATCTTTTATTATATAGTTGAAAAAGGAACCACTTCTATGTGCAAAATAAAAGTTTTCTTTATTTCCATTATTTTTTATAATTTTATGTTTAAATGGTTTATATTTACATAATATATGCACTTCAGGATCGGCCTCATTTCTCAGTCACAATTTAATGCAATTAAAATGTCTATGTGGAAACCTTTGCAAGCATAGCACCTTTGTACTACCTGACTGAGCAGTTTTAAAGATACTTAATTTGCAGTTTTCTGTTAGACAGTTTGATAATGAAACATGTTTTTGTGTTTTGGGTCCCAAGTCTGTAAATGGATAAGACTGATTTGAAAACCACATGAAGCTTTTGGCATAAGCATGCACACAGATGTTCGAGTGTTGCAGTCTGAAGGAAAGTATTCCTAAACACATATCTTTATGTAGTGTTTTGATGTAGCATTTTGCAAGATCTGAATGGTTTGCTGAATGCTGAGCAGAAAAAGGTCACTTTTCTTTTTCCCCTACAGTCATGGTGGCTATCCTGTAATTGTATCCTTTGGCACAAATTATTTCAAATTCATGGTTATCTGAATTGCTTTTTTCTCCCATAAATCTGAAATATGCACGGTATTCACATTTTTAAGAGATTTTGGTGCTAAAGGATGGAGCTGTGTATCTGCAATGGTACCCTGGATGTTGATATACTGATAGGAGATACACAGCTTGTATACAGAGACACACACATATATAGCAGCTGCTATATATAAGTCTGGGAAGAGGCATAAACTAGGGTTTGTTCACAGTGCAGCAATAAGGATGCACACAAGGAGATAGTTTAGGCACAGAAGTAAAGCAAGTGAAGAACAGAGGATTACCTTTATATAAGGTGTGTTATCACAAATCACTGCTATGGAATGTACAGAGCCCAAAAAATACAAGGGATTTAAAGAGAATTACATGAATTCATAGAAGAAAAGAAAAATCTCAGAAGTTGTTAGAAATATTTATGGGATTTTTGATTTAGAAAGCCTTTGAATGGTTGTTGGGGCCTGGAAAGATATGCCACCTTGCTGAGTAAACGAAACCATTGGCATCTCTGCAGCTGCTAATTGTGAATTTTATTTATATATTTACTAAGTGAAGAATTTGGTTTGTATTTATTTGTTTCAATCATTCATGTTCAAATGTGATATTTGGGAAATTTTACTCAAAGATACCTCTTCCCAGAAAAAAAATTATTTCAGCTGAAACTTTCTAAAATATGGGACTAAATGTTAACAGGTTTGAGAAACTTCATATCATTTGGTAGAAGCCCAGTGAATTAAGAATAAGTTTAAGTAGGGGCTTACAATAAAGCCACCAATTTTGCTTGTAGTAATGTCTGACTCTCAGTTTTGTCTGACATGTATGTATGTTTGTATGTGTATATTTTAGAGGATACACTGTGTGCTTTGGTTGATAAATCTGTAGTTAACTCTAAGGATATAAAAACACTCAGCATGTTTTAAATAGATGTACAGTAAAACCAAGGTCTGAGGGGTTTTTTTTGTTTTTTGTTTTTTTGTGGAGTAAGTCTGGGGTTTAGTTTATAGAGGTGATGGAACAATGGTATTGACTTACATAGTTGAGTAAATGATCCAATTTCAAAGCCTGTATATGATTCTTTTTTATCCTGCAGACAGAAGCTGATGGAAGTATCCTGGGTGATTGCTGAGTTTAAGGCAAATGAGCCCAAAACATTTTCATTATTTAGAGTAATTTGTAGATGTCTGTTTAGAGTCTAGTATGGTCTCATGGTGGGTACAATGCAAACATGATTATACAGTTCAGCTGTATGTGTATTCTGTCACAAAAATATTTCTCTAGTTAAAGTACAGCCACCTTGAAATTTTCTGTATCTACGTTGCATAGATTTCATCTATAGCAGCCCAAATAACTTAGTCCATGCTGGGATTTGTGACAGAAGTTGCCATTTAAAGAGGGATTGGTATATTGGAGATGGACTTGTGAAAAACTGAGCCTCTAACAAAGGTGAAGGCGACTCCATCAAGTTTTTTTGGCTTTTTGTACTAGAGAAGGAGAAATTACTGATGGGAGGAAAGAAATAAGTGATGTGAAGAATTAGGACATCTGCAATATCCTTTTAAATGAAAAGAAGTGGGGTAGGCCACATGTGCATCTCCCAGAGAAAGGCAAGGTGCAGGGAGTTTTACATGCATTGCTAAATACATGGGGATAAAGGACCATATGAAAGATGCAATACATAAAAGGAATCTGCCAGATCTCATTGTAGCTTCAGTACAGGAGTGTTGATGTGAGCTGGTGCCCACCTAATTGGTGTGAGTGACAGGTAATCTTGTGAACTAGAACATCTGACGCAAACCAGATTATTTACAGGAGCAGGTTAAAATTTACTATATACGGATGCATCACACTGCAGTTCCATGCCTGTTTTACACCACTTCCAAAGCACTACCTGCAGCTGTGTGCTTCACCTTTTCCTAGTGCCTAGCTAACACAATTGGAGTTGTGGGAGGAAAAGAGAGAGAGGACAGTCGTGAAAGCCGACCGACCAGGAAATACTTGAGCTGCTGTAATATACTCAATTTGTTGGAGAACAAGTATGGGAAGCAAGGAGGTATATTCATCTCCTGAACTTATTGGTTCTATATCTTCTTAGGTCTCCAAAGAACCCTTTGAATGCACTTACTTGAAAAGTACTCTGCTGAAATAGTTACTATGTTAAAAGTGTATTCATTCTCGTTTCCTCTTTTTAAAATAGAATCTGCTTTAACTCATACAAGAATATGGATATTGTTTTTAAGTCTAAATGCAATAAACCTAAGTAATCTGTTTATGTATTTCCTTATGAAATGGAGAGAAAAAGAAAGGAAGTCCATCATCTGGATCCCAGATAATCCGTGTAACATTTAAAGATACATTACTTTCAAGACCATCTCTTTTGTTTAATAGAAAAGGATGCTGCTTTCTGTGACTTAATCTGAATAAACATCTCTATTGTCTCTCTCAGTTAATGATCACTTCCAACATTCTTTTGACCAATTTGCTTTTCCAAAGAGAAAATTTAAAAATACTTAGCAAAATAAAAGAGCAGAAGGATTACCTCTTTCACCTCTTTAAAGCCTAATTTCTCCTTTTGAAGGGTAATAGTCTCAGATTTCTAATACAATCTAAGAATTGGATTGCTTTGGCCTTCTACCAGACTCTGAAAGAGTTATCATCTGAGCTCGAGTGCGCCCATGCTGCTGCCCATGCACCGCCCTATTGAATTTGGCTGGGGGAGGGGGCGGTTCTGCCATGCTGAGCAGCTGCAAAATTGGACCCTCACAAGAGAAATTATTCTGGTAGGCAGCCAGGAAGAACAAATATTGGGAGCTGGGTTTCTACAGCTACAGACCCACAATCACACAATGCTTCACCCTCAGATCTGCTTTGCTGGCTCAATGGCTGTGTGTGTGAGAGCCTGCCCTCCAATCACTTCAGCATCTTCTGTATTTCAGCGCCCTGCCCGCACACAAGAATGATGGAGTCAGCACGCAGAGCAGAGGCAGGCATGCATGAACACCAAAACAAAGCCGGTTTGGTCTAGTTTTAGGCCAGATCACTTCGAGAGTATCCTTCAATAAGGACTTTGAAGCTTTCAGATTTTTGTTCAGATTATTTGCATTTTCAGGCAGTAATAAGAAAACTAGTTTTGCCTTCTGCTGGTATGTAATTTTTTCCCATATACCCATTATTTGCCAAGAAAATTCCCTTTCCCTCCCAAATAATAATAAAACCTCAGTACATTGTTCAACCCTTCTTTACATATTTTTCTGTTCTAGGACATCTGTACTCTACATACTTTTGCATTCTCCCCTCACCCTTTTCTTCTCAGCTGCTCCATGTTTTTATGTCTCTCAGGAGGGGTTAATTCTTTACAGCTGCGTCCTGCTTGCCAGGAGTCTCACATGTGCAAATTATTAATCTTTTCTATTGCTACAGTAACTCCCAAGGCTTTAAACACCCCCTACCTAAAACTGGCCCTTTTCCAAAAAACTTTTCATATTCCCTCATTGAAAGATAATTTGGTCCCCTGCAGGGTTTGCACTGTTATTTAGCACAATTGCCTAAGAAGAGTTCCTTATTTCCACATAATAATTTACAAATTGGAATTTAATTCAAAAATTTAAACCCTAGAGTATTAAATTTCTCTAGTTACTGTACAATTGATTAGTTAGTTTGTTTGGGGTTTAGGTTTTTGTTTGGTTTTTTTTTTTTAAGAAAATGACATTGTTTTATTATGTTTTGCTTTTAACCTTCAGCTTTGAATAATGTGTGTAGTTTAGTGATTGTAATGATAATGATGTGATATGCAATTTGTAATGTCAACTGATATATCTAGGCTTCCTTTCCATGAAATACAGAAGCTGGTTCTTAAATATGGAATGACTTAACAGACTAAGTACAGAATGTTCTAAATTTTTATTTAATAGGAGGTCTAGTTATTAACATCTATTTAGCCCACTTATGTTTTCCATTTGTGATATTAACTCGACACAGTTGCTCCATGGTTTATATCAGCAATCAGATAGGGACATATAAGTGTGATTCTCACCAGATACAGGTCTATGCACAAATAGAAATCCACTGGTTGTGTACACACATCTCTGTGTCTGTAGGCATATGCACACATTGTTTTGGCCTGGGATGACTGATGAGCTGATATTTTTTCTACCCTCTGTCTTTCTCTTTCTGGTGTGTTCTCCTGATTTCGTATTTATTTCTCAGCTACTGATTGGATATCATTATGACACTTCCAAGCTTCCAAATAAATAATTTATTTTGAAAGTTAGATATGTCATAATAAAGCATTAAGACACTTCAGGCAGTGTATTTCTGGCTGATTATATACCTCCAGTGGTATTATAAGGCACAGGCAGAAGACTGAGTGATTTTAAACACCTGACAAGTGCAATAATCCCCAAGAAGGACATGGCCTGGAGCATCTTACTGCTGTTATGAAACAGAATTTATAAATAAAAATAAGAAGAACAGCCAAACCTATTTATTGTGGGGCATTATGACTCTAGAATGACATCACTAAGGACCAATCACTAAACTTGGTTTGCGCTGATTAGCATCATGGTCATTTCCTAGTGTGAACAATAAACCCAAATTCTTCTAAGAAAACATTAAACAGCTTTGAGTTTAATGTGTGCAAAGGAAATGTAAAGGTGGTTTAGTTGCAAGGCAGACACATGATCTGTTTAATATATACAGAAGGCCTCCCTGTAGGCCAATTAAAAAACCTTCCAAACAATGCTGACTATTAATTCACACAGTATTTATAACTCAAGTGAGTTAAATTTTAGCATCTCAGTGAAGAGCTCTGTAAGGAGGAGAAATAGATTTCATTAGGACAATAACCAGATATGAATTGTGTTTTGTTCTGTGAAGTAAATTTTAAACAAACCTTTTAACAGCAAGAAGGTTATGGGAGATGTAAGAATGCTGCTTGTAGATTATTTTCTCATTAGGAATAAAAATCCTGATAAAGAAGTCTACTTCTGAAAACTTAATATGTGTAGCTTATAGAACTGAAACTCTAAGAAGATGCTGTAGCATGTAGTGGTATCATCAAAGCTGTAGTTGAACAAATACTATCATAAAGAGCAGTTATAAAGAAGTGTTTTGTTTTATTTGCTTTTCTGTTGTATATATAAAAATAGACCTTCAGAAATGTCATACTTAACACATTTAACTGCTGGACATTGAAAATCTTCCTTGTGATTCACAGCCTGAGACTCAGTGTAATCAAGAGCTCTTACATTTTTGTGCATAAGCACAAGCTGGAGTAACTTTCCCCTTCAACTCTGTAGGAGGGAAAATGTGCTCAGTGAAAGGGGATCATCCTTAAAATAACATGGGATGTCCGTGATATAAGTAAAGGTATGGGAAAGGTTCTGTGCTGCAAATAACTTATACCCCAAAGAAAGAGAAATCTTTGTGCAATTGCTGGGGAGGGATCTTTCAGGTGGACTGTAATTCACAGTACCCCAGAATGGCTGGATTTGGTAGATCCCTGGAGACCACTTAGTCCTCCCTCTGCTCGGGCAGGGTCACCTAGGGAAGGTTGCCAGGAGTTGTGCCCAGTTGTGTTTTGAGTATTTCCAAAGATGATGGTTCCCCAGCCTCTGGGCAACCTCCAAAAGTGTTCAACCTCCACTGTTAATATCAAGATTTCACAGAATCACAGAAAGGCCTGATCCAGAAGGATCATCCAACTCTTAAGTAAATGGCCCATATGAGGATCAGACCTACAACCTTGGTGTAAATAGCTCTGACCAACTGAGCTCGTCCAGATTTGACCAACCTGTGTTTTATGTTTAGATGGAATTTCCTGTAGTTCAGTTGGTGTCTTTTGTTTCTTGTCCTTCCATCAAATACCACTTAAAAGAGTTTGGGCCCATTTTCTCTATTGCTCCCACAAACTAAGTATTTATACACATTGATAGGTTGAAAACTTCACTAAATCACCAAATCTATCTTTCTTGTACTGGGAAGGCCAGGGCTGAACCCAGCAACCCCAGATATTTCTCACCAGGTGTGAGTAGGGGTGAAGGATCATGTTGCTCAACCTGTTGGCAATATTCCTCGTACAGCACTAGCCTGTAGTGTTGGTGGCTGCCGTTGTTGCAATGGATGATTTTTTTGCTTATATTCAACTTGTTTCTGGGACTACTTGTTCCCTCACCTTTATATGGATCAAGTTGAGGCTGTCCTGCTGTTCATTGGATTCTCCTTCTGTCTTAAAGATAGGAGTGATACTTGCTTTCTTCAAGTCCTTGGGAACTCAGTGACCTTTCAAAGAGAACAGAGAGTGCGCTTGCCACTATCAGGATGGGTCCTTCGGAACTTGTGGGTGCACCCCATCAGGTCCCATGAACTTTTGCTTGTTGGTGGAGATTATTTCACCCCATTTGAGTGAATGGACCTCATCTGCTCCCAGAAATCTTAGTCCTTCAAGAGGATCACATGGTTGTAAAAGCCACAGCCCTCTTGTCAGTGCCAGCCATGTAACCAGTTGTTGACCCACAGGACCCCGACACTCCACCTCAAGCTGATTATTACCCTCACTGATAGGACTGAGGAGAAAACTTCCTGGATCCCCATAGCCCCTCACCCTCAGAGGCATGTAGGTATTTAAGACTGCAGCAGCAAGAAACCTAAGATGCATATGAGTGAAAGGTGATGTGTGTTAGTTATGCTCTTCCCCCCCTGAAGTGTGGATTCCTCTTTCCTTTAGTCGGTTTCAGTAAGTGCAATGCAAGAGCCAGTGTAATACACCATGTGTATGTGCCCTCCACACATGCTGAAACAGCCACTGGAGAATATATTTGTCCTGGAGAATATAACCTGCATGATTGCGACTACAATTTGAAAAACCCACTACTTATCTACTGCCTGCAAGATGAAATGTTATTTTTTTCTAAAATTCCTGATAAACCATTTACCTATAAGTGATTTGTGTAGATATGCAACACCAAATTCATTCAAATAATATGCTAGTGCGTCCTGAAATCCAAGAGCAGAGGAACTACCATGCCAGAGCAGACCAAAGGTCACAGTAGCCTGGTATCCTGTCTCCAAATGCAGTCAGCACCAGATGCTTCAGAGGAAAGCACAGCACCTCAATAAGGATTGTAATGGAGTAGCTTTCCCATGAGGAAAGATCTCTCCCCACTTCTGTCATTTCTAGCCTATTTTTTTACTATTAAACATTAAGACTGCTCATTCACTTAGGATTTTTTTCTATTACGATTACTTATGTGGTGAAATCTACCAGAGAATTTTTCCTATTGACATAAATAATAATTTTACTTTTAGCCCAATAAGCCACTTTTCTCTACAGTCTTTGCATCCATGAGTACCTCAGGTGAATTTTGTCTTCCGTAAAAAAAAAAAACCAACAAAACAAACTTAATTGATTCTCTAAACTTCCTAAAATCTAATATAAAAATACTTTATCTCTGCTCTATTTATGTGCTGTAATTCAGAAGGGAAGAAGAGCAAAATTCAAAGAATACAGAGCATATTTCTATCTGTTTTGTCACAACTGATAGAATAACAGAAGTATATATTAAAAAAGCAACAAACCTCTCTTGATAGCATGGAGGTGTTCAAAGAGTCATATTCTCATGTAAAATCCATATTCTGGACAAAGTATTCTAGTGTTAAGACCCTGGTTCATTAGCAGTCCATGGGTAAAGAGGAGGTATTTAATGCATCTACCCATAATAGTGAATCATCCTCTGAATTTAAAATTCAAGTATGTAGAAGGATTTCTGCATTGTTTTACCCTGCTCAGCACTGCAGCTTCAAAGTCTTATGGAGATCCTAAAATCATTAAGGTTGGAAAAGATCTCTAAGATCGCCAGTGCCAACCATTAGCCCAGCCACCACCATGTTCACTGCTGAATCTCATCCCCAAATGCCACATCCACATTCCTTTTGAACACTTCCAGGGGTGTGAAGTAATTTCATCACGTCTACCTGTCGAACAGGTAGTGGGAGTCAATGCAGGTGCTCATTCTACCCTGCCCTGGGGTTTGCCTGGTCCTTGCCTGGCTGTGCAGGGTCAGTGTGGGTATGGCAGCGTTGTCCTCCTGCATTAGCGTCTCCCACCACATATACACACATGCGCACACAATTTCCTTAGCTTTTTCCAGCCCATATCATCCAATTAATTGCTTCACATGCTACATTCTTCATAATGAGAGTGGGCCACAAGGACAGTATGCTGGTAAGCTTTTCTGTTCTGAAAGGAAAGTCCATCACTCCCTTAGTGTACCAGTTCAGTGCTGTGAAATAATCCCTGGCTCTTGTTTTACCCTTCCCTTGGGGTATCTGCTCCACTGAATGACCCCATCATGCTCGGTGCATTGAGATTTTGAAACTAGCTGCTAACTACTGTGGATGCATTTCCTGACCTTACTGGTGGGAATTGAACCAAAGTCTCTCAAGTGCTGTAGGATCTAATTAATATGCATCTTATTCCAGGAAAGACTCATTACTTTATAGATATTTATATAAGGGGTATGTCTGCTATAATGGTTAATAACTATGAATAAAGTTTCATTTCTGATAGAGGAATAAAGCTTTTGTTTAGATATGGATTTTTAGTTTTATTAAAAAAAATTAGAAAGTATGATTATGATAATTGGGTGAGAGTTCCAAATGTTCACACAAAGTTTTTATTCTTGCTTTTAGTACTAGCTGCAATCAACTCTCCTTCCTCACCTAAAATTTAAACAAGAGGAAGGGAGGAACTAATTTAAAAATTAATTCAAAGCATTAGCAAAGGATCCAGAGAGAGTCTGTACTGGTTATGGAAAACTTGTAGTGTATGCAAAAGTGAAGTGAATTATGGGTGATTTCAAGGTATTGAAATAATAAATGTAAGTAAAGTCCTGTCCTTTCTAAACTGAGAAAAGGCATACCATAGTAACAAAGGCTACCTATGGATCTGGTCTCCCCTGATTTTTGGGAAGTAGAAGTGTTTATTTAGAACCTTTGAAAAGCTACTCTGACACACAGCTTTTATTGTAGTTAAAACTTTTGGCAACACTGTAAGGCCTTCAGACCCCAAAGGAATCAGCTGCTGCTGCAGAGGGGACAAGCCCCAGTGGCTGGGCAGAGCAGGCACCTGAATTTACTCTCTCTCAGGTTCTGCTCAACAGGTAGAAATGACAAAATAACCTCAGTGCTTCAAAACACATGATTTCAAAGCAAATTTGGAGACTCATGATATTTGGACAACCCAATTTTAATGCTTAGTTATGCTGCACATGATGATTCAGTCATATTGTTCAAACTAGAGGAACTGAAATAGTGCAAGCTGATCAAATGTGTTTTCATAGTAACATTTTACCATGGATATAACTTACTATATTTTAACATGCATGTGACTTAAGGTTTCTATGAAGTTCAGGTTTACTGAACTACCTCTGTAGAAAATAGTGAGAATCAGAGAGTGCAAATGTGGGTACAGTCCTGCAGTGCTTGCCTTGGGACAGTTGTGACAGTTACCAGCAGTGTCATTCTGCTGTGATTGCGGGGGGTTTTTATCACTGTATAAAAAATAAGTTTTTGGTCACTTTGGAAGGCAGTGATAATTCTTCCCTATCTCATTACAAAGTCCACAGGAGTAGGAGGAGTCCCAGGGAGTCTTGGGCAGTTTTTCACCGTCTTTATCCTTGTGGAGAATCACAGCACACATGCAAAGATGATGTGTGAATTCATGAAGCACTCCATGGCATCTGTGAACATGTGTGTCAAAGTATGTTAATTTTAAAATGACAATTGCTCTATCTATCACTCAACAGCCCTTGGAGTTATGCAAAGGAGGGAGTGCTTAAGAAGAAGAAAAGCCAGGGAAATAAATGAATGGTTAAGGGAGATTTTTATTTTAAAATATGTATATCTTACAAAAAATAATCCTCGGAGTAAAATTACATTTTTACAGTGCATGGTTTGATGAGGTAAGGGAAGCTTGAGACTATCGGTTTTATAGGTAGCAGTTGGTTTGTACTTTGGAAGTGAGGCTTGGAGCACTGTACCTGTGTGTGTGCTGAAAGCCAGCAGTGCTGCTTTTTTGGCAAGCTGTGTCGATGGTAAATTCACATTCTGAAGATGACTGTCACAGACGTTCTGTGGCTTTTACTGAGACAGCCATGCTGGGCTGCTGAAGACTCTCTTCTTCATAGTCTCCTCTTCTTGTTTGGCCGTGTTCCAGTCTGCGCTGAAAACTTTTCTTGCCTCTGTTCTAATCTACAGCAACAAAAGTAAATGGGAATGGGTCAGATCACTTATGACCAGCTACATGGGGGTGAAGTTGTGGGTTACCCCTCCTCTACTCACCCTGATACGCACACATGCACACATGCAGGTGCTCGTATTCCTGTGGGACACCCAGTGTGGGTACGAGTCAAGGCTCACTCAAGAGGCATCACAGGGTTGAATGGACAGATATCACAGTCAGGGCCAGCAAAGCTACCTGGTTTATAGCTTTATGTTATCTCCACTCAGCTCTTGGAAATCTATAGCTACATGCTGTGAGGTAAAGCCAGCAACATAAGAACATAGGAATGGCCCTACTAGGTTGGGTTAAGGTTCATCTAGTCCAGTGCCCTACTTCTGAGAGTGGATGTCCAGTCAGACAAAGGCAGTATGTTGCTACCTATTCTACTCCTCCATTTCCAACAGTTTTCAGCTCAGGGTATTTCCTGTGGTGGATGTTTCTTGCAGTAAACTCCACAGAATTCTTCTCTGTGTGTTGTGCCAGTCCTGCCTTGTGACCTCTGCAGTAAGTTCCACAAGTTTGCTCACTCAGCCTCAAACTTTCCTTCTTGAATTGGATTTTGTTTGTTGCCGCCTACATTTCTGAGACTCAGTGAACAACTGATGCTATGGGAATCAATGCCCCTTCACTCTTTCCTGACTGCTCATGGATAGACTTGTGCATTCACTCTTAGTTTGCTTTTTCAAGCTGAGGTGTTCTTGTATACCCAGTCCTTTGCACTGATTTACATTATCCTTACTGGCCTTTTTTCATTTAACCATATCCTCCTGAAAACAGACCAGAACTGAGGAAATATTAAAAATACAGGTGAGCCATAAATTTATTCAAAGGCAGTGTTTACTTCTGTTTTATTTCTAGTCTTTCCTAAAAATTCTTAATAGTTTATTTGCTGCTTTGACTGATAATGAGAACTGACCTAATTCTTTCTTGGATCTATAGTATATTCTTACTGTTGGATCACAATTGTCAGTTCCATACCTATTTGCACTTATTTGAAGTTTAGAATTTTTACAGTGTGTGTAGCCTTTTGTTTATTCATAGGGAAATTCATCTGCTATGACATTGACCAGGCATGCAGCCTTGTAGGGTTCCCTGCAATCCTCAGCAGTCAGTCATTGTCCTCAACTCTCTATATTTTGTAAATGCAGACCTGTGTTTTGTCTGGATAAAGGTAGTATAGAAGATATTTAAAGAAATCTGTGGCTCTTGTCTACAACCCCTTCTTCCTAGATGTCAAATCATGTTGAACTAGGGTAGTTACTGCCTGTGCTTTACAAGTGAGAAACTGCAGGATGGGATTTGCCATCTTCAATTATTTATTGAGTGAAAGATCTTTCTGTGGTCAGTCAGTACCTATGCATCAGCTGGGTATCATCTGGCATTTACATTGCAGGATTATGTATTTGTTTTAAAAGCAAATCTTGGGTATTTTCAAGATGAAAGTACTGTTTCAGCCTTTTTTCTGATATTTATTTCTAGCACTTCCAGTCATTTTAGTTACTTAGGGTTGACATCACTTGTTTAACAATAACAAATTGGAGACCATCCCGGGAGTATAACAAAATAAATCTATGGAAAGGAGGGGGAATTTCACCCCTAGGTGTTCAAAGTTGATTAGATCTCATTACAGAGTGCCTTAAGTGAAATGATTTGGAACTCTGCATTTCTCAGTCTTCCATACCCTGAAATTTTTGTGTCACAAAACCCACTAGATTTGTGTAGCGACTAATACTCCCTCTAGAGAGTGAAGCGTTTAAAGGGACATTATGTTTGAATTATCTTTCCATCCCTAGTGCAAGTTATCAGCACTTATAAGCAGTAGTGTGGCTTGCCTTCCCTCATCATCCCTTTTACAAGCATCCATAGAGGACTTCAGTTTTCAGTGTTGTCAATTTGGCACCTTTTTCTTGGTACTAAATTCACCTTAAAAAAACGTGTCTACACATTATGGGTTCTATTCATGAATGACTAACACCTCATTTGCACTTGAATTTCATTCAGGTTAAATGGAAACATTGTGCAATGCTGTGGAATTTACACAAATTTTATATCCTTGAATACAGATTGCTGGTAATGAAACTGACACTTTGTTGTGCATATTAAAGATGCCCAGAAGCCAAAAGAGGATGGAGAATAGGAGAAAATGCGATCAGATCTGGCCTGAATGAGTAAAGTGCTCTTACAGAGGAGTGGGAAAAGGGAGGAGGAAATCAAAACAATTCTGTAATGAGTAGGTGTCCCCTACAGCTCAGCCCCAGGAGCAAATAAATCTTGAGCTTTTGATGCTGGCTGTGTCTGCTTGGACACCTGAGGTTTTCACCTATCTGTGTGGTTACGTTTGTCACCGGTGTCGCTAGGTGGGAATCTGTACTCATCTAAACTAAGTTTCCCACTTCTCATTTGAATTGTCTCCCTAGATGATTGCTGAAGGAGTTTTCCCCTACCAAGCCTTGTTTGTGTCTGTTTTGGGGGATGTCAGGGGGTGAGAATTCATGAGCATGGAATTTGGAATTCGACTCAAAACCAGTTTACTTTCTTGTCCTCTGTGCATTTGGACCACGATGACTTTTCTGCTGAAAATATTAAGCAGAGAGGGCCAATGAATGATCTTTCTTTTTTAAGTTTTTTCTTTTCCCTTGACGCATATGAGCCCAGTGGCTCACCTTTCTGACATGGACCCACATGTCAGACAGGAATATACTGTAATATATATATAATATATATAATACCATAATAACTACACAATCCTGCTCTAAAATTTATTCAGAGTTGCAATTAGATGCATGTGATCTGGAGGAAATTACTGCAGGACATACTGTGATATAGCCTTATCACAGTCCACAGAACCTTATGTGAAAGCATTTGTCAATAGCCTGTAGAAGGTAAAAGTTGCTCACAAGAATTCCTAAAGTCAGTAGAGATTCTGCGCTCAAGCTACAGAACCTTCGTCTAATGGTGTTACCGAGCAAGTTAAATATTTCAGGAGGTCTGAGCCGCAGTAAGGGAAGATGTTGCAAGAATTCTTTTAACTTTAGCTCAATAGTGTATGATCCCTATATTCACAGTTAATGCTTAGTTTTATACCATACAGTGTTTATTACAAACAAACCTGAGGTTTACATGGCCTTGTTTTAACTCTCTACATCTAAGACTAATAAGTCTGGTGCCAGCTAATACCTTATTTACTTATTTTAGTGATTAATATGTACTAGCAGATATCTTTAGTTTTGGGAACTAGAATTGTGTGTCAGAACAAAGAATGATAAGAGAAGTACATTTTGACCTGACCACATATTTGAGGTCCTCTCAAGGAGAAAAAATTCATTGCAAGATCCAGAACCATACCCGAATAAGTCCATGGAAACAATTAGCATATATGCATGTATTCAGGAAATGTGATGAATATGTATCAGTTTGAGGAATGTAAGCTGGTCTTCTAGGCTACTGGGCATGCATGCTTTGAGGAGAATTCCCCCTGCATCCAGGGTAATAAAGTAATGCCAACCTTCTAACCCAGCAAATTGGTTGGAGAGCTTATTCCACTGTTTTCAGTGACAGTGGCACCCGCCTGTGTGTCCAAATGTAATTTTGGGTAGCCGCAACCTTCAGGTATACTTTTCCTACTAGATAGAGATCCTGGCTAAAAATTCAGAAGTTTTCTGCTGCTGACTGTTAAGCTTTTCTGGTGACTGTAAGTATCTAAAATAACTCTTAGCCCCTGGAAAGAGCCGGTTACTGCTCATGATTGTTCAAACTGAACTTCCTTGCACCACGTAGAAGCTTTATCATCTCAGAAAATAGTGCAAAGTTTGTCTTCACTGGCACAAATATAAACTAACAAAAGAGAAATCAAGGAAATGTTTAAAAATCTTTTTAGTCCCTTGAATAGTTATGCCTTTTCTTCAGTCTACACTAAGTCTTTTTTCCATGATATACAATACATCCAATTTTCTCTCTTCACTGGTTAACACATGTGAGAATTATTGTGCGGGAAGAAAAAAATCTGCTATTTGAATACCAAGTCACAGTAGACAAAATCTGTGCCCTGAGTATCTACCACCTTTCAGAGGTCAGCAATCAACGGTGTAAGTTTTAGGAGTATAAATGATTATGAATAAGAAATCTTCCTTTATTCATTGTTTTCCTTTTGTTTCAATTTCCCTGCAGAAATTGATCTGGGTTGCAATTTAAATTTCAGCAGGACTGCTTGGAAAAGCAAATCTGAAAAAGAGGCTGTCATAGGCTGCATATCATTATTACAAATTCATATGAGCAAGATTGGGGTTTGGAAGTCTGGCTTCTGTAGCTGCAATAATACCAAAGTGAGTTGTAGCCTGTGTGGGAAGCATGTCAGGCACATAATCCTGTTCTTCATTTAAAGTTTCATTCTTTAGGAGTATTAAATAAATAGACTGTGAACTGTTGAAATTACCATGCACACTTGGGCAACACCCTATATGCAAAGCACTGAAGAACATATAAATGACCTCAGCAATCTCTAAAGTTGCTTTCTAAACAACCCTTAGCGTTTGGATCAGCTCCATTAAAACAGAAAGCATGAGAATGATTACAGGAGAACACATCAATACATACAATTTTCAATTAATTTTTTTCCAAACAGAACTTGTTTGTATTCTTGAGAGCCTATCATGGTTACCAGCATGTTACCAGTTATCATAAAAATGGTAACTTGATAATCTACTCAAACCTGACAATCCTATCCTGGGGAGTTTTAAGTTTCAAGGTACTTCCCTCTATTAAGGCAAAGAATCATAATCAGCCAAAGTCCAGTTATCAGCTTCCCCTGTTACCCTGTATTGTGTGATTTTGCTCCATGGTGATGCAGTGTTGCAATGATTTATATCAAAGCAAGCAAACTTCAAGCTGAAGCTGCAAAAAATATAGAGAAGGTCAGTGATAGGAACTGCTAACATGTTGCCGTTTCTATGAAGCTGCAGAGAAGCCCCCTATGAACACTACAAAGTTGAGAACATTTCCCTTTGATTTCTTATTTTTGAAAGGCTGTAATGGAGGCAGCAGGTAGCTTAAGACAATCAGAAAATGTTTTAGCAGACAATACCATGTATCTGAATTTCTTCTATAGCTTTATACTATCTATACATTGCTTTGCTTTGTGAAAAGACAGAGAGCTGCTGCACGTCAAACTAAGGTCTCGACAGGATAATCATGTAAGAGAGTGATTATGCTGTGCAGCAGTTTTTACCTGTCTACAATCATAGGAAGGTATTAATGACAGTGGAAAAAGCAGTCAATGATAACATCAGATGAAGAAAGGATATCAGCATAAGTATTAAAATACCTGATTGGAATTATTCAGTTTTGTGTCAATTACAAGAGGTGGAAGAGAAAGACCTGCTCTTTTCTTCCCTATTTTACCATGCTTTAAAAGTAGGACAAGTAAAAATATTGTCCAGTCACCTGATCTTCTTAGATGAATTCTGTTGTTATAAAGTTATACATCTGTGCCTAAAGACCAAAATGACCCTTAGTGCTGTGGATTAAAAGACACAAGACCAAACGCATTTTCTAAGTGCAGTTTCACGATATGGGCTTCATTTTTCTGGTCTCTGCCTTACCTGAATCGGACCAGCAAAATGTGATGTTCCTAATACAACAGTCAGGAAAAGGAGAGGAGTAGTGTGGCCTCCATTTCTCCCAGTCTACCCGTGTGGACCAGTTCAGCTCTCAGGGACAGCCTCTCTGTATCAATCCTTATTAGTCCCCTGACTACTTGAGATGTCAAGTTCCTTTTTACATTGCCTCAGTTTCCACCTTTTCTGTGATTTACTATTCTTTTTCTAACTCTATTTTCAAGGCAATATGTCTGAAACTCCTCTGACATTGTCTTCTTGGAGGTATCTGAAACTTGGTGAAGCTCCAGTTTTATTTCTTGCCTAGCTGATCCCGTTCAGAGCTATCATCTTTTAGCTTTTTTTCCTTCTGAAACGATTCACTTTTAAACTTCTTTCTCTCTGAATCAGTCATCAGGCACTCGAGAGCCCAAGAAGTAGCTGTAAGCTGCTTTTTCTCATTCTTATACCACAATCTGTGTGGTGTAAAATCAGATAGTAAAAAGGGGTGAAGCAGTGGAGGAGGCCTTCTTCATGTGCCCTAAAAATCTTTATACCAGGAAATGGTATGAGACTACAGCACATATTTATTAATAGACACCTTAACTAACTGAATTTGTGTTAACGTTGGATTTTTTACAATGATTCCACCATAATCAGGATTTTTTAAAATGCCAGTTTCACCTTTTCTTTTGCATTCAAAGGCATAAGAGAGAATTTTGTGGAACTCTAATAAGAAACATTCTTAGGGCTTGGTATTAAAATTATTGAAAATTGAGGCTGTTAAAAAATGAAACGACAGTTCTGTATTAGCTAATGGCATATTTTAGGAATAATTCCTTTTTATTCCATAAAAATCTCAATATTTACCTCTATTCATTCTTTTAAATGACATGATAAATTATTGAAGCTGTGTTTCTAAAATATGAGTGAGATTTTTTTCATACCTCCTCTACGGAGGCATTTGCCTTACAGGATTCCTACTGTGACTTCTTGTGTCTTCAATATAAACTGTTTCTACCAAGTTTCAAGCAACTGGTCCCATCAATATTATTTCAGGGTTTGTTTGCTTTGAGAAACAGAGTTATCACTGTGAGAGCATTATTGGTATGTTCATTAGGAGAAATAAATGTGCTTTACATCTGTATTTATAAATTATTTTGTGATCAGCTGGTCAGTACTGTACGAGTGGAACAGTATCAGACCACTGAATAGGGGGAAATAGCAGTATCACCTTTATCCCTTCTAAAAATAGTGCTGCCACAAACGTAGGAAAGGCAGGGCATGGAAACCTTGCTCGTGCTGTGGCACCACGGCGCTTAGCAGAGGGGCTCCGGAGTTCCTGGGGGAGCCGAGCAACAGCAGGGCTGGAAACACCGGGCTTAGGCTTGCAGGGCTCCTGCCTACAGTGACCAGGAAAAAGAAAGAGCCCAGCTCAAGATCTGGTTTTAAAAGTCCGTGTTTAAAAACCAGTGAGAGGAGGCCCCATATCAGCACTGAAAAATGTGTGAAAAGGCAGCAAAGTCAGCATTAGCACATGAAGGGTTTCTGAAGGAGCCAGCAAGAGCAACTGAGAAGTACATTTACTGTATCTTGACAGTTCTAACTAGAGAGATTTGAAGCAGATAATAAGAAGGTATTTTAAATGTTATTGAAATATATCACAACAGGAAGGACACGTTGGGAAAATCAGACTCCTTTATGGTTCTTTGTCCCCTGCAGGATGGTTGACAGCCTGGGGATAAAGGATGCTGATGAGTTGAAGAAGGGAAGGAGGATCAGTAACGTTCCTTCCTGCTGGAAAGGCAGGCAAAACCAGTGCCACAGCCAGCCCAAGTGATGTCTCAGTTCACGCCCCAAGCAAACACCAGCTGAGCAAAGCAGGACCTTCCGGGAGCAGCATTTGCGCTGGGCAACCCATGAGCTGATTGCTGATGTGATGGGAACATGTGGGGGTTTTAATCACATCTAATAACAACCCAGCTGCCAGAGGCAAGCAAGGGGATGGGAATCTGATTCGTCTCCACCCAGCATTGTTGTGAAACTAACTGTCGACTTCCATGCTAATAGAGCCAAAATCAGCAGACCCAGATTTAAAATGTAGTTCTAAGAAACAATAGTGTGTTTGTTTTTTGTTTCTTTAATAGCACAGCTAGGAAAGTTGATCGTTCATGGAATACTTTGCTAAATGAAAAGAACATCAATATTTTTCTTCCAAATAAATACATATTTGAATTTCATCAAACAGGGTCCTTGTAAAAATAATTATGAAAATAGATATTAGCTGAGCATGAACCAAACTACCCCTTGTTTACCTGAATTAGAAAAAGGATGATTAATGATAATGAACGTGTTACATTACTCATTTGTCAAAAAAGATCAATAATGTTAAATACCCCAGGTATGTCACAAAGCTGCTTCCAGTGCTGCGCAAGTTTTGTGAACAATTCTAGTGGAAACCTGTCTATCGAAGAGGCCACTCCTCCACACTGAGAGTTCTCCCTCCTGCTTCTCTCCTACCCTCCTGCTTGGTGCTGAGGAATGACCCCTGCTAACAGGAGGAAAAATAAATTTAGAAATAAGTATGGCAAATTTTTGTTTTTATTTGGTTATTTTGCAATTCAGATAATTTCATGGGGGCACGTATAGTTACAATTAGGCAAAACGTTAATCCTCAGAAGGGGGATAGGGGAGGATGAGGGAACTCATCAGTGATGCCCCTGTGCAGTGAAAGGGACTGGGAGCTCCTGCTGGCGGGGCAACCACCCCTGCCAGCCCGGCTACTGCTTGAGAAGAGCATGACACAGCCCAGGAGGAGAGGCCAGAGCATTGCTTGTGGCAACACTCTCCCTACAGCTCTCCTGTAATTATTTCACAGTTTTTATGTTTCTGTGTGGTGCAATGCAAATTCCTGGAGGCAGCAATACTTGCCATGAAGGACCAATTAGTGGTCATCTCAGGAGAACTCACGTGGTTGTATCCAGTTGTCACTGACTCAGATGCAGAAGTGGTTTATATGATGAGCAGGGATTACTTTTTCCATTAAGAGTCTTGCAATCCTGGGAAACAGTGATATGATTGAGCCCACATAGTAGTTTGAAACCAGATATTTAGAATTCATAGTAATTAAATGCACTCTGACAGGTAATCTTTTGGACAACCTTTTTAAAGTTACTATTACACTCACTCTGCAGATTCAAGGATAGATGCCCTTAGTTGGTATAGAGGAGTGGGATACAGATGCATATATAGTCTTCCTGATTTTTCACTGATTCTCCTTCTGATCCTGAGCGAGTTAATTTAACCTTCCCTTGGCTCACTTTTCCCACCTACAAATTATGTACATTGTTGTTTAAGTACCTCAGAGAGATATTTCAAATTTTAATTAGTATTTGTAAAATGCTTTGGGTTATTTGGATCAAAGTGTGATTTATTATTCAATAATGTATGTTATTGTGTGGAAGGTGTACACTGCATGTGCTGCAAAGTAGAGTGGCAGCAAATACACTAATTTTTACTTTGTCATCTCCTTAGATAATGTGGGCTGTAAGATTCCCTTTCTTTGGTTTCATTTCCAACAAGTTTGATGAAAAGTGTTTTGATTTTTCACAGCCTTGCTCCTAATAGGTATTCCAGTGCATTTTTATTTGCAAAAGACCTAATCATATGAAGGGAAGGGACAACTAATAACCTGATATACTAATACTAATTGGACACCTCCATATATTTTTACTGAGCTTTTGTTCTATATGGACATGAATGTATGCAAATCATATTGGCTAAAGGTCATGCTAATATGTGAGGTCCAAGTTCTAGGTTGTGATTATAGAAGAATATGCCAGTTAGAATCCTATCCAAAAATGCGGCAAAAAAAACTCTCCTCCCACATGCCAGGTCCCAGGAATGTGGAGTGCACAGGGAACGTGGGACTGTGTAGGAATGGGAAATGAACCCTTCTAATGAGATTTGCTTTAACCGACCCCTGTAAGGAAGATCCTGCAGATTGGAACAAGCTGGGGATTGTATCTATATTCTCAGAGAGAAAATTTGCCAGTCACAGTATCTCCAGATTGATATGACCTCTGAATCAATCAACTTTGTTTACACTTTTCTTAATATGAGTAGATTTCTCTCCAAGTTGTTTCAGCTACAGGTATCATTCCTCATGTTGGGAATAACAGACCATGCCAGAAAGCTTTTCTGAAGTTCACTGAAGTACAAACCCACCCTTCCAAAGGTATGCTACCAACAGCATCACTGAGGTCCATCTTATGCACTTACACCTTGATTTGTTTTCATCTCAGCCCTGTCCATTTGCAGGTTTATTTCCTGTGATAATCCTTCTGAGCCCACTCCTCCCTTGTTGGGCAGTCAGTGAGAGAGAGCCAGGGGAAGACAATCCTATGCTTTTAGCTCTTTAAAGGAAAACAAGCTGTTAGAAATGTGCATATTTTAAGGGCAGAATAGGATACCCAGTTGTGTAAAATGCTCAGCACAATCCCTCCTGGAGGGAACGGAAAACGGACTGCTAAGAGTGAAATCTTCAGGAGAAAACCCAGGGCTTAGGGAAGCTGTGGAAAAACAAGTGGTGAGGGAAAGACCACTTCTGCTTTGCATGATACTGTGGGTGGATTTGCCTTCAGTTATGCTGAGGCATCAAACATCAAGTTCAGAAAAAGAAAAATAATATCAAACTGCCAGGGTGCAAATATAAACTCTTTATAAGATTAAGTGGAAAGATGATATGACAGGCACAGGAAAGCTGCGGAGCGGCCACAGAGACTTGAGGTGATGCTTGCTGGGGCTGCAGCACCATACCCACCCCATATTTTAGAGTGTTTAAATTCTGTAGCAGTACAATTATAGCAAACTAAAACTCAAAGTAACTGCTTTGATTATGAGGAATTAGATCAGCTGTGCTGTGTTGACAGAATTTGAACTGAATGAATGACCTACATAAAAAAGAAGAGAAAAGGGACAAAATTACTCAGTGGTGTTGACCATAAGATGGATTGGAACTCAAACACTGTTTCTTATGGATAAATTTTAGTAACTATGAATGTATTGAAATATATATGTGTAAGTATGTAAGATGTAACCCCATGTGCCTCACAATACATTTAGAAATATCTGTCTCAACTTTGTAAAACACACAAAACTAAATGATTAACAGTGATTTGAAACAGAGCTGACACTGGTAAATTAGCATAGTAATTCACTATGTCTTAAGACTTGAACTCAATTCTTCTACAAAGAGCTAATTCACTATATGAAGTAAAGGAAGAATTGCTCAGGACGGCAGTGAGGTCTGTAATAACCTATTATCTCTTTCTTTCCTGTCTCCAAGGTTTCACTTTTCCATGTAACCCTAAAGAGTGGACGCAAAAGACATGTATTTGCTTGAAAGGTGAAAAATAAAATATTTGTCTTGACTTTAAGTGGCTCCACACAGCAGTGGTTCTTGAGTTTGATTTTCTTGCCTGTCTACATACAGCCCTCTCTCATTTTCTCTGCTATTGTGCTCAGTGTCACTTTTGCTGAAGGAAAGTGGCTGAAATGTCGCTTTAACCAAACATCTTGAGATTTTGGAGACAGGCCTAAAACTGAAAAGAAATTGATTCTCATGGGAAAATCCTGTTGTTGGACAAAGGGTAAATCGCAGCTGGCTTACAAAACTAGTGAGAAAACAAGTTGGTTTTGTTTGTTTGTTCGTTTGTTTTTGGTGCTAAATTGGCAAGAGGGTAGGCTAGGCTCAGTCAGGCTAAGGAATACAGCTTTACCAGGGCCTGGGCTCTGTGCTCACCTGAATACATATGGGACAAACTCCACTGCTAGTACCCATCCAATGCTAAAGCTGTCATGTTTTTTCTTCTCCCCAGCATCTCCCCAAGGTGTCTTTCACATCCCTCAGTCCCCACCAGTATGATATAACAATTCCCATCATTCTTATCATTGTTTACTTTAAACTTCTAAATAGTTCTAGTTTCCATTGGAGGAATTTTCCTGTATGCAGTGAGGAAGCCACTCTGCACATCTTATAAGAGGGCTAATGCTGAGCTGTGGTCATAGATGACAAGGGCTGATCCCACCAGAGCTCACGTGCAGAAATGAAACTGCCCTTGTGGCTGCCTGCCTGCCATTTCCCATTGTTTCAGTGGGTCCAGAGGCTGGCCCTGTGAATGGAGTTACTGTTTTACATTTAGGGAGCTGGGTACAAAACTCTGGGAGATAGGTGGGAATTCTGAAGTGGTACAGAAATCTAGTGCTCAGGAGAATAATCAGAGTGATGCAGAAGACAGCTCTTCCAGAGAGTCAGGCAATAAATACAAGGTATCAGGCAAAGTGAAACCGGGGCAAAGCAAGGGGAAATGTAAGGTTGCTGGTTTGGGGACCAGCTGTGACTGCCGAGGGCAGTAGGTTGTTCTCATAGATCCTATTTCCACCTCAGTAGGAACCTGTGGTGGAGGGGACTGCATCTCTGTGCCCTCTGCAGGAGTCAAAAGCTGCATTCTGTGGCCAGCTGAGTGATGGAGCATACCGGATATACACACCAAAGAACAGAGTGTCCAGTGCCTGTATGTCCTCTTGGACCACTCTTCAGTTTATATTACAGCTCTTTTTCTACTCCTTGCCCACTTAAAGCAGTCATTACTCTTTTTCTACTCCTTACCCACTTAAAGCAGTCATTACTCTTTTTTTTTTTTATATCTGCTAACAATACGGAAATTTTCACCTTCTGCATTTTATGTGCCTCTGCCAGTACCCCCTTTTTGATTTCAAGAGCTTTTTCTGAACCTTTTAATTCGCAAGACTAGAAATCTTATTCACATAGTAATTCGGTCTTCTTTAACAATCTCTACCTATATATTCACTGTTGTGATCCAGGATATCTCATTCTTGCATCTCTTCCTAAATCTTCCTTTACAGTTCATTTATTTTTAGTTTCACCAATAGCCATTTTCTTCAATGGGAAATTTTTATATGCTGGAGAATAATTTGAATTATTTTTTCCTTACAGGTTTTGGGAAGTTTCTTTTTGTTTTTCCTTCAAAAGATGGTGGATAGATTTGCCATGAGATGATTCTTAGAGAATATGTCAGAGCATGCTAACATCATCTGACACCTGTCAAACCAGCCATCTTCCCCCATGTCTCATGCTAGAAATCGAAGCCCAAAGGTAGGTGTCCTCTGAGATAGTGGTAATTTCCAGTAAGCAGATTTAGAGGAAAATACAATGTTTTTCTTCTTTCAGGGTTTTCCTGAAGAACTGTAAACATGCTCCCTTTATTTTTATAACTCACTGGCAGCAGTTCCTCTCATTTACACTTACATACTCATACATACACACAAACGCACATATGCATATACTAATTTGCAGAAAAAAATAGCTGTACTAAACTGTTTAATGATACTGAGGAAGCAGTCACCTGTTACTCTGCTCTGGCAGTTTCAGCTGTCGAGTGAACTTGAGTTATTGTGACGATTTATCATTACTGCTTTAAGCCATATGCTATATTCTGCACCTATATTTCATATTTATAGCTTCCTGTATTGAATACTTAAATTTTCATCTTATTTTCACAGTGAAAGAATTTGTAATGTGAAAATCACTAACCAAAATTAGGTAATGATTTCTCCTTGTCTCATCCTTGATACCTGTTACCTTTTTTTTCAAGTGGTTGACCAAAATTACACCCATTTCACCTGTATTCAGAAATTTGGGCCACAAGCGTGAATATTGTTAAGGTCAGCAACTGTTAGTAGTTTCCTAGGAATGACTTCTCTCTTAGATGTTAAAACAATCTCAGCTGAGGCTGAAGGTCTTTGCCTAAAGTCCCTGAGAAGTGGTGTTGATGGTGGAACTGCTGGAGCATGTCCCCTGACAGCAATGCCTTCCTAGGACATTCCTCGCTTCCCTTGGTTGCTTATTCTCACCTGATCAGGGCAGCTCCTTTCTCTTTTGGCTGCTCTGAGGAACAGTTTCAGGGGTGGTTCTGCAAACTGTATCACCAAAATGAGCCAGGCGGAGGAGCTGAGAGGCCTGGTGGCAAGACAGCATCCTTTCACCAGTCTGGTTTCATGGGCCGTGATCTGCACAAACAGAATGGGCAGTACCTGAAAGGGGAGGACTAGGGGTTAGCAGCCAAAAGCTCTTCCCTACTGGAAAAAATGGCTTCACCACTGAAAAAAACATCAGCAACTACAGAGAGAATAAAAATGAAGTAGGAAGGTCAAGAACTTTTTTACTTAATATTAACTGATCTTGGTAACTGCCTTATCTGGGCCTTGAGGTCAGTTTAGGGCTGTGCCTAACTTTCTGTCTCTGGTTTTACACAGAATTACCAACTAATTTGCACTACCTACATAGTAGTTGCCATTCCTTCCCTCCCCTGGTTAAAATACTTGAATATACAGTAGTAGTTACTCAGATGGTTTCGTTTTCTTGTTATTTCCATTGGAGGAGTGACAGTAGAGAGAAGGAGGTAAATAGTAGATCTGATCTTTAAATAGAACACTGCAGGATGGGAGAGGTTCCAATGTCTGGTTGATGGCAGAGCCTGAGGTACAGGACAGCTCTTTGCCCCTGAAATGCTACCAGCCTTCTTTATTCCATCTTCCAAAATAAAGCACAAAATAAATAAAGCTTCCAGCATCAGTAAACTTCTCACTGTTTGAACTGGAAGCTGGCCAACTCATTTGGACTGTTCTCCCCACTGGTATAAAACACCCATGCAAGGAGGGAAAAAAAGGTGAGGAGGCCCCTATGATGACATATAAAAAAATACCTCACCAATTTTCTTATTTGAACAATATAACAGCAAATGTTGGACTCAGTGTTTAAAAACAAGCTTACTCACACTCTTTTATAACTAATTTTTTTTGGAGCATTTATCACTTAAAACCATGCAATTGTCCATCTGAGTGAATAGATATACAAAACCCATTCCTCTTTGAAGTTTTATCTGGGATTAAGGAAAATCGGGGAAAAAAATATCCGTACATAGATGTAGCAGTTTTCTGGGATTTTAGTGTCCCTCCTGGACAGCAGTGGCACATATGTTTGGATTCTCTGGTGTATGTGTTGGGATTCCATGGCTGAATGCATGAATTGCACAGGCAGTGGACTGAGCTGCCTTTTCAGCATGGTTTCCACTCTGTCACTTATAGGTATTTATGATTTGGTTTTAGAAACATACAGACTCTGCCCTACATGTACTAGAAATTCAAAAAAAGAAAGGTCCTGCAGAAGGATTGACTGCACATAGGATATTTTTTAAATGCTGATTTTTGTGCAGAAATTGTTGATAACAATTAACAATTAAAAAATTTTTGATATAAGTGATGAAAACATCTACCTGGGAGGTTTGCCCAGTGTCAGCTACCTTGAGACTTGAACCCGGATTGCTGTCTGTACATTTCAGTCTGTGTTTCTGGATTTACACAGGTGAAATGTTGACCTAGAAGAATATGGAACAAACCACTACAGCTTTAAGCTGCAGAGGTTTATTAAAAAAAAAAAAAAAAGGCAGAAACAAAGGCAAGCAGATGGCTAAAGATGAAGGTCACATCAGATTGAGAAGTTTGTCAAAATGTGATGACATAGGTAATCTGTAAACTGTTATTGCACCTAGCTGGAGGTGCTGAAAAACATTTTGAAATTACAAAAAACACTGGAGTCACCAGCACACAGGCAGGAATGATAGCCTGGAGTGGTTCTGCTCTATGGATGAATGCCAGATGTGGAAAGCGACATATCTGGAATTAATGATATTAAACATGCTTTTCTTTTATGCTCAATAATAACTCTATTATGATTGATACAAACCGCAGACACTTTATCTAGTACAAATGGAATCGTCTGTCATTGACTATATTAAATCATCAATTTCTGCATGATGAGAATCGTTTAGGGTAACTAATCATCTGTCTCGTTCTGAAGTCTTTAAGGCTGATCAGATAACGTTTTGAATACTGCCTGAGCAACCATGACAATCTAACCCTTCCATGTAAGGATTGAGAGGGGCCCATTATGCCGTCAAAGCCTGTGGAAATATCACAGCTCTTTCTCTACATAATACCCTGCTGTAAATAAATCACTCTCCACCGCAAACTTTATTGATCACAAGCACTTCCATGCTTGTGTCTAGTGAAGTCTCTACAGAATAAAATGCTGCTTTATATTTTGTCTTGTCAAAATATTAAACGGCTCTGTCAAGCGGAGTCAGGCTAGCAGTGATGGTGTAATTCTGCTGTAGCCCTTCTCATTCCCTCTTTCTATCTCAGCTGCCAAGCTTACAAAGCAGGATTTTTTTTATAAACTTTCCAATTATAGTCTCGTAAGATTATGAAGCCTTAAGATAAAGTGTCCTAATTTAGAGTGGTAGAGTACTGGAACCACTAGACAAGAGCCTGTTAGATAAAATATTTCTCACAAGAAAAAGATAACCTGGCTTATTTATATACACAACATTAATGGGCAATAGAAGATAGCCTGGAATATCCCTATTATTTTACCAAGTGAGATAGGAGAGAAATATTTGAATTAATTCAAGCTCAAAGTGTTTATTATTCACAGACAAAAAAACCCCATCCCTCTTGTTATGAGACAAATGCACCAAAGGAGGGAACTGAGAGACTCCAGGTTAGCACAGTGCTTTGCATTTCCATACCCCATCGTTAGTTTGTAATTCTGTAAATAAGATAATGTATCTGTAGTGATACAGAAGCACTGTCATGGTGTGAGGGGGAGGGAGGACTGCTGCTGCCTCTGACTTCAGCTCACGTTGTGTTTGTCATTGGATGGTCTCACTTCAACACTGCTTAGCCACACAGAGCACTGCTCTTTTTTAACACCCTCTGAATCTCTGGGGGAAAAACCTGGGGTCTTGCAGAGCTTTGCTGAGAACAGCCTGGGCAGATTGTAAGGAGATTTGGGGCTGTCCTTGGGAAGAAGCCGGAGCACTTTCAGGGCTGCTTTAGTTGTAATAGTATTCACTACTTCAGGACTGCAGAATCTTAAGCTCTGTCAAGCATTCCCATATGCTTCTCTCTCCAGGAAAGGCGAATAAGAGCCAAAAGTGGTGGCAAAAAATTCTAACCTGAGCTGAAAATAAGGCTCCAACACAGAAACAGGGAGCTGACAGTGACTTCCTGACTTCTGGGCTTCTCAGGGAATCAGAGAAAATCTGGTCTCGAAATCACCATGATTTATTCCCTTCCCTCCTGTTTGATTTTCATGCAGGTAGAGTTTCTGTTGAGGGAGCATAAATGTGGAGTTCACAACCAACCTTCTTTCTCTTGGTTGTTTTTTTTTTTTTTTTTCCTGTGACAAATCAAAATCTATATTAGGTGAGAGAACAGCAGAGAGACCATCTGCAGAGGAAGATGGGCAATTGTGAAAAGAGGTCGAGAACAGAATAGGGAAGAAGGAGCAGCAGAGCCAGGGGTCAGCAGAAGGACAGAGGCCGTGAGTTGGAGGTGTACCCACTCATCCCACACGTAAGCTCCTTTCACTGAGGCAGCGGGGAGCGATCTCTCTGAAAAGCACCTACCGCAAGGAAGTCCTGACTCTGCTGTGCCTTACAGATATGACTCAAACAGAGATACTCAGTCTCAAAATGAAAGCAGGCAGAGTGAAGTTACTGATGTGTCGGATACTTGACAGTGAGGGCTCCTGAGCAGGAGAGTGCTGGCTGTCCCCATGAGTGACAGACGCACCACCAGGTTTTCTAAACTGCATATGCAATCACCCCAGATAGTTCTTGCATGTGATTATGATCAAGGAAATTTACTTTTTAAATTATGCTAGCCAAAAAGTATTCCGATGACCTAAAGCAGACATGGACAATCTCTGAGACAAGTAACTGCAGGAGTATTTAGAAGTCCTAAAATGGTCTAGCCACTTTCCCTTGTCCTAGCTCTTCCTGGTCTACAAATTGTTCCCCTCCAAAAGGGACTTAAAGATTCCCTTACAAGACTTCAACAATTTCATCTTCTTCTTCTTTATTACTTTTAGTGTTCTCCAATCAGGGGAAAAGTGAGGAGCCTCTTACAATGGCAAGAGTTAATGACAGGAATACAGGCTGTGAAGGAGCAGTTGTTTAGTCAAAACCTCTGTTAAAACTCTTTCACTAATACAAATTTGTAAAATTAATTTTTATGGAAGGCTTGTAAAACACAGAAAGCTGTGAAATTCAATGATTACTGCATTAGTAATTACTAGTGCTCTGAACTAAAGAAAAAGTGAAAGGCATCAGTAGTTGAATACTCTGTCCACTTCCAATGCTTTATTATCTAAAGAAAAAGTATTTTTAAATTACTAAATGAAACACTAGATTGCTCTTTCGTAAACTTTGTGTGTTCATGTTTCATCTACATTCTTAAGAAGTTTTGTTTACCTGGAACATCATTGCTTGTTTCCTTTGGTTTCTTCATGCAGTTTCAACAAATTGCTGTCTAACATCCAACCTTTTTTTGAGATTGATTTCCAAAGGAATGGACTTTAAAAATAAGAAGGGCTTGTGTTATGGAAGAGTATGAATACATCCATAACTAACGTACTGATTTATCTGTTTGCAGACATTCTAGGATAGTTCTAGGTCAGAGATAAAAATGCATAGCATTTTTAAAAATAGTTAAAAATGTGTAAGAACCTGAAAAGAAAGTAAGAGCAGTGTTTTCATTATTTAAAGTGATCATTTTTAGAAGTTATTTTTATAAAAAGAAGTCCAACAATAAGCAGCAGAGTTTGCATGAAATGCAATAAACCTTTTTGTTATGCAAATAGAGTTAATGTAATTAAGAAAATGCACTGTGACTGTCTTCAAGTTAGAACTAAGCTGCAGAGCTCAGAAACAATGGATAAAATTAAAGAAAAAAGAATTACTCAAAAAAGGTAACTATTAATGATAAGTCAGTCTGTAGTAACACCAGAGATTACTCTGGTGTCAACTGCTTTTCATAGCTGAACAACCTCAGGATCCAACACCTGAAAAAAGATAAACAACTTTTTTTTACTTAAAACATAGTTCCATGAAGTAGTTTGCTGTCCTTTAACTTTCATTACTTTTGCGGGCACGGTTAGTAGGAGGAAGAAAGGAGGGAGGGGAAGGGAGAGAGAAAACAGATCCCCCAAGAGTGGTGTGGTTTGGTCAAAACCTCCAGACCTTGAAAATCTTTGCATACTAACATCTGAAACAGGTGGTCCTGGGCTCATTTTGTGAGCATAAGTTGCTGCGTGTCGACCTTATGCTCTTGAGCCTTCTCAGAAGTGTAGCCAGGAGGGATCTGTCTGACTGTGTGTGATTTTTTTTTATATCTTTCAGCTGAATCACAGGTCTTAATGCAAAATGCACTCAGGAACAGCACAGGGAATTGTGACACTCCCTATAGGATTTTTCCACTATAAACCAATAAATGGATTACACTGATCTGTGTAGTTTTTTCATCGGTGCTAAAATGTGGATAAAGTCTTCTATTTAATATTTAATAGTAATAATCTTGATTTAATCAGCAATACAAGCATAATTTATTGGAAACCGCACCGACTATTGTGAGTGGAGATTTTCTGTGCTAGTTACTAAGGGCTGGGAATAGGGCAGGCACATCAGAAAAGAAAATAAAATTCCCATCAATGGAGTGCAGGAAGCTGGAAATGTAAAGAGAGAAGGGAAGATGCAAATAGCAATAGCGGGTGAAAGCACGGGTACTGCTTCACATTTAATGACTGACTGCCTTGAGGACCCCAGTCGTCTCCTCTGGCCAGTCATTAACTGCTTGGAAATGTCCTCCCGTTAGCTCTTACTGTTAACAACAAGTTACTAATACATATTTAACAGTATTTATTATTTTTTTAACTGCCTCACGAGCAAGCTGCATCCGCCCAGCCCTGAGAGCCCGAGGGGAGCGGGGCAGCAGAGCTCCATTTCCCCCGAGCAGCTGCTGCCCTGCCGGGGCGAGCCCGCAGCCCCGCCTGGGCTCTGCCAGGAGCCCCCTTCACCAGCGCCGGCGAGATGCAGCAGGAGCCTCGTTTTCTGAAACATGAGCACTGCAGATTTAAAGTGCTGTTGAGCATACAGACTCACTTTTGCTTTGTCTTGTTCTGTTTTGTTTATTTGTTTGTAAAAACAGTAGATAATTATGTTGCAAGTAAATGCCCACGAAGATTTCTGAGTTTTTTTGTTTCTTGGGATTGGGGTTTTTAAATTTTTTTTCTTCCAAACTCTGTCTTTTCAGTTGGTCTGTACCACGTTTTTGAAAACAAGAGGAATTTAGAAAAACAACTAAACTACTGGTGTGATATTAAAATGCATTATTTTAGAAATTAATGAGTTTAAAAGTTATGAGTCCTCAAATTCTATTAACTCATTTCCAGCTGGATAAGCAGAAATGCACGAAACAGACTAATTTATAGGGAGAAACAGGCCATGAGCCAGAAGGCCTGCCCTGTACGTGTGTCTCACAATGGCTCAAAAGATCCCTAGGCAGAATTTGTTATCTGAGGAAGTGAAAGTAGACAATTTATTGCAGTTAGATCCTCAAAAACAGATTCACAATTATCAAATAACAGAATCTGTTAGTTCTACTGCCTTCAGTAAAATAACAGATCTCCATGGAAATAGGATTACAGGAGAAACCATATTACATTAGAGTTCATCTGGCTCAATTTCCTGTCTCTGACAATAGCCAATACTTCAGAGGAGGGTGGCACAAATAGAGTATTAAATGTACATAATTTTTCAGTCTAAATGTATAGAATCTGACTATAAAATCATCCTGTCTTTTTCCTGCTCCTTGCTTATTCCTTTCACTTTCCTCTTACATATCTTTGGCCCTTTCTCCTGAAGTGTGATGCTTTCTATATTTTGGGCTGTACTGGGAAAATGATTGAATATTTGAACTATTTCTGAGTCATATGACACTGGTTAAATGGTGTCTGAAGTATAAAAACTTGGCACAGTGCATTTTTTGAGGCCTGAGCTTTGTCTACTCATTTGGAGTACTATTGTGGCTGTAATACCAACACACACACATGCAGTATTATTATTTTGGATCTGTAAACTAGTAACTCATAAAATCCCACTAAAAATCCCTCTACATTTAAAGAGTCAATAATCTTACATTGAACTAAATCCAGGACAGATAAATAATGCTGAACACATTTCCTGAACACAGCATCTAGTGCTACCTGATAACCCATATCTCAAAACTTCCCTCAAAGTCCCTTTTATATCTCAGCCCTGTTGTTTGGAAGTGACTGATGGTTGTAAACTAATCAGTGTGAGGTGCCAGTGAGGAGGTCAGAAGTCTGCTACAGATATTGTTTGCATTGCAAAGATCTGCTTGCCCCAAATTTGGACCACAAGTTATGCTGGAAACTAAAACTCCCATTGTTCCCACAGCTCCAGGCATACCTCCTCCCCAAGGAACTAAAATTAATATTTGTGGTTTCTACTATAATTGTTTTTCTTCAGTGGAAAATCCAAGTGAAACAGACTGTGGCTGGATGTGTAAGTACTTAAGATACACAAAAATGTTCTCACTTTTGGGCACTCTTTGAGACCCTTTTCTTTGGGGTAATTTGGGTTTTATGGGCTGAGGGCAGAAATTTTTTTTTATTGTGGGCTCCTCTTGCAAGCATTTTACCCAAAGCATATGGAAGAACTGCCCCTGTGTTTGCATTGAGACCTCATTGATCAGTAGTTTAACAAAGAACAAAGAGACCATGGTGCACACACTGCGAGCTGTAGTACCACTTGCCTGAGCAGCACACTGGTTAATTGTACGCAGCAGGACATCTTATGTGCTGCCAAAAGATTTGGAGTAGCTATGAAATAGTGACTTGAAGGGTTAGCAACAAATCAGTATTACCTTCTGGGCTTAGGCTGAGGAGAGAGGGCAGCCCCTTATGGATTTTGTTTTGTTCTCCCTAAATAAAACCTCTAGATCCAACAGGGTAATGTTTTGTCTTACCAATGCATCCGTTTCTTTCTTGGTAAATAATATTTTAATTCCATGTGTAGCTAATGTTTTAAAGATAAGTCATTAAAGAAACAAATTTTAATTCTAGATTTCCACAGACTTATTAGGATTATAATGAATTAAAACATAATGAAAAATAGTCTGATTAAGGTTATTAAGAGGTTATATCATCTTTAAGCCATACCTCTGTTGAAAGAGGCTCATGAAAGGAGGAGTGTCTTTCAGCTGAGACGTCTGCAATTTGATTAAAAGCATAAAAAAAAAAAGGCGCAAATGCTTCTCAACCTGGAAGGATAAAAGACAAAGATTTACTGTCACTGAAAGTGCCAAAAAGTCCTTGTCTTCTGTGCTGCTTAGTCTTGAGAATGTCCAATTCATTTTTCATGTCCAGCTACAAATGAAATTACTGTGGGAGAAATTACTGTGATTTCTTCAGATGTTTGAATATTAGCAAAAGTTTGGAATGAAAGCTATTAATGCATCAGAAATGAGAGGCTTTTAAAATGGAAAACAGGATGCTGGTTATTGTCTGATAGATTTTTCCAAGATCTTTATATTGTGCTGAAGCAATGGGAAATTAGTGAAAATCCACTAAATAGCCATTCTGCTGTGCATGCCGAAAACCAGAATTCCTTATCAAGCCTCATAATATCTCATCTATATATTAGAGCTTGCAAATAAACTAACAGTTACATCAGTCCTGCAGCTGTTTTCAGGAGGCCACAGCTCCCTGAACCTGAAACTTTGACTGCTGACAACAAGTTGCTTGAAGCAGAAATGTTATTGAGAAGCCACCTTCCCTGTGGCATCCCTGCTCCTGCTGCCACCTCCAGCTTGGTGCCTCCATCTGCCTGGCTGTACCGTGGGGCAGCAGTGCCAGCAGGCTCTGTCCACGAGGTGCAGGATGCTGTTGAGTTTCTCATCAAACACCCTGTGCTGCAGGGACCCTTTCCTCCAAGTACTGCAGACAGCCCTGACTGTGAGTTTGACAGGCGTGCACTTGCCTATGTTTATAATGAAGATGCTATTGGCAGACCCTCCATGGGTTGGGTAAGGTGATTTTTTTAGCCAGACGTTTACAAGGTTTTGCAGGAAAGCCTTCTCAGCTTTTGCAGCATTTTTTTCAGATGAAACCACAATGCAGCCATTGCCAATATTCAGCTTTGGGAAAGGTTCCTGAAATACTTTGAGTCTCTGACTTTTCTTTAAGTCTCTGCACTTATAAATATACTTGATAAAGAATTAGAAGAACTAGATATTTACTGGACCCCATACACTGCCAAATCTATCTTTCTCTGTTTACATTTCCTTATCTAATTTTGTATTTCCTACTGTAGGCCACCAATTGCAGGAGTTGCTTGTTGTGAGATAGAGATGCAATGCATTCTCTCAAGGGACAGAGTACAAAAGCAAGTTTACTTTTTTTATTCTGTGAACTATTTTTTTCTGTAAATAATTACTATTGTAGCCATTCACTCTTTCCCTTTGTAGCTGTGCCTGATGTTTACTGAAGCTGAAATGTAAACACAGTATTCATACCTCTTCCTAAAGTCTCCGTGCCTTCATCCTAGTATCCTAGCACTTAGCTGGACTAGAATATCCGACCATGTTTCAAAGTGTTTTTAATGCTGATTTCTTCCAAAAAAGCTACCAACCTTTTCCCCACATTAATGTAAGATGTGGAGGCAGGAGACAGAGGAGCAGCCATAGCAGAAGAGCTGACCAGTGCTTGTGACTTAAATGCAATATATTAGACCTTATGTAAGTAAATCATTCATAGTTGTGCTTGGCCAGTTGTGCAACATCTTATCTGAAGGAGAAAAATTACCTTCTGACTCCCACAGAGTATCATTTTCTGCCCTAATGCATGAGAAAACTCTACAGCTCTTTGCTTAAAGAAATAATTTTTTTCTTCCAATCTTCTACTTTACTCAATTGGAATTAAGTATTTTCTGGAGTTCCTAGCAGTTCAAGAGTGCACTTTTACCTGGCCTTGGATCTGGCACTTTCAGTGCATTCTGTGTAATTGCCACGCTTTACCTTGTTTATGAAAATGTTGTTTGCTTTTATCTACCAAGGGCGGCATCCAGGAATGCTACATTTATGCTTTAAACACCAAAAAGACTTAGAAATGCTAAAGATGAGAGTACACTTTATTGTAAGCATGACAGTAGCAAGTTAAAAAACTTTTCATCTTTAGCCTCAATAGTGGCATGCTGCTCTAGCTATAGGAAAGGCTGTGCAGGGGTAGGGAGCCATGATGTTCCAGCTGTGCTCCTGTAACTCAGATATTTGCAGCTGAGATAACTAGTCCTCTCAGCTATTCTGTGCTGCAGGAAAAACAGTTAAGATAGCTTCTGTCTAGGCACCATGACTGACTGCTATGGATTGATCACATAACATCTTTTTTTTAGCAGCATTATTCACATGAATTACTAACTTCAGCCATGAAGCCATGCAGTGGATTGCAGAAGTCTGTTATCTCACATAATAAATTAGGTTTAGTAAACCAAGCCTTAAAATAACTGTCTCATTTGAAACTCAGTCTTAGGTTTTCAGGTCATATTTTTTTACAAATTAACCTGAAAACACTTCTGGCATGAGTAATGTTGAGAATGATATACATTTCCCTTGCTATGGGCTAAATCTTCCACCCTGCCAACTGTGCCTGTGAGGGACGTGTATGCAGAGGAAAAGCAGAAATCCCTTGCACCCACAGCTCCCGGCCTGATATCTATGTGCACTGCAAAGACTTGGGGCTGGGAGAGGGGACATGTGCTCTCATGGAGCATCCCAGGATTTTTGTCTCTTCATCTCCCCTGAGCTGGGTGAACAGTGCAGACACAGACACTTCCTTCATCCTCAACATCTTTGAAGTGATGCAAATCCGGAGCGTAACTAAACTGTCTTTTTTTCTTCCAGCTGATGTGTTTGCTGTGAATGCATCACTCCAGAGAGATGTGTAGAGGAGAATGAAGGCAGGGACTTGTGCACATCTGAAGCTGCTATCTCCAAGTAGCCTTTAGGTCCACGGAGCCAGAACAGCATGTTCATGGTAGGTCCTGGATTACAGAGTTTAGTTTTACAAAAGAAACAAACCTAAATCATTTTAGATAGTGTTAGACACAGAGTGACATTGAAAAGCTCCTCACCTGCTGTCCAGTTAACATACTTAGTTTCATACCATTATGCTTCTTGTTAAGAATATTTGAAAGCTTGGGGAAGTCAGCACTTCTGCTTCCTCACATAGGAAAGCGCTCAGAAGAAAAATGTTTTGTTTAATATGAGGCCAAAACTCTTTAATTCTAATATCATGGGGCCAGATACCCCCTTAAGTGAAAGAATTGTTCATTTTGTTATACTGCTTGTGCAGAATATATTTGCTCAGGCTACCAAAAAGGAAATGTCTTTGAGTTTTGGTTTGCATTTTATTGAGACCTGAATCAAGACCACTAGCTTCCTTTACTCAGGCCAGCAAGGACAACTGCCTTCATAATTGTACTGGTTGATAAAACATATGAGACTTGGAGCAGTATTTAAGAAAAAACTGTTTCAGATGTTGTCCCATTAAACACAGCCATTGTTGATAAAACTGCAAATGCAGAATCTGATTTTGTTGACTTCAGGAATGTTTCTAGAAAAGCCAACTCATTATGTCTCTTTCTAACCTAAAATTAGGACCAGAATGATAGAATCATGATTTTCCTGTTATATAATAGTGACAAAACAGTGTGACAGGAACTGACATAGACACATAAAGAAAACCCATTTTTTCCCTAATCTACCAGAATGTGTTATGTCAACCAAAAAAAAAAAGTATTTAAACTAAATTTCTGGGAAAAAATCTCCTTGAAAAATAATGTCAGGATATAGCCATGAGAGAAAGACACAAGAAGGGCCAAGAACCTGTTTAAGTAAAACGGAATAATCAAAAGAATTATGAACCTATAGAGTGTTAATGTATGCATGTATATATATGTGGGTGGATTTTCAGATTTCATAGCAGAAATTGGTTTATTTTTTCCTGTATTTTAGTTAAGGAAAATTCATGTGATATTTGTAAGCACAACAAAAACAACAGCAACAACAAAAAAAACCAAGAGACAGTAAAGAAAACTCAAATATTTCTGAAAATTCAAGATCAAAAAAAGAGCAAGGAGACTGGTAAAATTTAACAAATTTAGCTGAATGGTCAGGATAATGGTTCAGTGTTGACAAATGTAACATAAGAAGGAATAATTTAAGCCATCCAAATACATCATTATTGTCACTCAGAAGGAGACCTGTGCCTTCTACTGGATGGTTCAATCAAAGTCTCTGCTCTGTGTAGAGTAAGGGTCAAAGAAGCAAGCAAACTGTTGGGATACAAAAAGATTGGGAGAGAAATAATGCCCAAAATCTTATAATGTCATTAAATAAATCAGTGGTATGCCCTGACCTGGAGTTCTATATTCAGTTGTGGTTATCCTGCCTCGAAGAGAATGTATCATAAATAGATGAAGTATAGAGATGAGCAGTGTAATTGATTAGAAGCATGAAAAGCCCTTCATTTCAAGACAAATTTAAAAGTTTTTTTTTTTTTTAATTAGGGTGAAGATGAACTATATGGGCTACTAATAATAATGGGTACACAGTGTATAGAGGAGGTTATTTATTTAATAAGATGGCAAGTTAAGAAGAAGTGCAATAAAGTTAGTAATTATTGCAATACATAATTTTTCTCTGTAACTCAGTGCAACTTGGTGGCCAAGACTTCAGCTGAATGCAGACTTCAGTTAGATATGTGTTTAAATAAATGTATCACCTATGCTGCAGTCCACAAGATTTAAAAGATTTTCTGCATTACAGACTACCCTAAGAGTGAACATTAGCCAGATTATAAAGAGAGCTGGAAAGAAACCTTTCCTATGGGCAGGTTATTTCATAAATGCTTACTGCAGGGTTTCTGACACCTCTCCCTGAAACACATGTGGTACAGGCCATTGTCAGAGAGCATGTCTGAGGAGATGGACCACTGCTCTGGTCCAGTGTGTCAATTCCTATGTTGAATCAATGATACAGAGATGAAAGGTTCGATATCCTATTATCAGTCTCTTGAACCATCAAATTCTCCTCCTCTTCCCCATTCAGCTATTGATTAAATTAAATCCAGCAAGGTAAATGGGGACAGGAAAGAATTTCCTTATCTTAGCAGAGTTCTTTGTCTATGTACTTTAGTCTGCATTACAAGGAGACAGTAACCCCTAACTACTGAGCAATCTGTATACTAGATTTTTTTCACAGCATCCTTTCCACACAAAGATACCAGTATTTGGTCATTATTTTTAAGGCCATTTAAATTTTTATTATTTTTAGATATATAAGTATGCATTTTCTGCTCATTACATGCTGCAGTTCTGGAGCAAAAAAAAAGAGCCACAAAGAGACTGTGAAGGACAAACCCCCACCATTCATCTGTATACATGTGCCATGCTGACTGCTGTATGTTTTGGAATGATCCTTGGTAGATTCACCAATCTAAAGAAATAATGAGCTTAAAGCAGTGGAACCTCTGAAAAGAGTTGGCAGTTAGATAATGATGGATATGCTACAGTATCCGGAGATCTTGGTGGTGGAGGATGAATGATGCATATAATGAAAAGGAGGCTGAAGCTGATCACCTTCCCTGTTAGTATAAACACGTAAAATGCAATTCACTGTGATGATGGTGGTGGTGCATTGCATAATCAATTATGTGTCTGGATCATAAAGGCAATATTTTATGATAGAAAAGTTTAATAGAAAATGTATGTAAATGAGTGTAACTTGCCAAATGATGCTTTTTGTCTTGAGTGTAAGAGGAGAAAATCATTTCTTCTCCAGCATATTTGCAAGTTGAGCTGTAAAATGTCTGTGAGTTCCATTTTCCAATCTCACTCACATTTTCAGACATAGAGGGATAATAGATTAGTTAAGAGTTGTGTTTTATTGCTGTAAAACTGCTCAACATTGTGCAAAATTTTTGACAGTGCTCTGAGTGGAAGTTAGTGGTGAGGAAAACGTGGTGGAAATTGTTGATTAATAGAGGAGCAGGACCCAGCCAAATCCTGTTCCAAAATTTCCAGGGCTTTGCAAGGGCTTAAAATTAACCTGGGGGGATATAAATGAAGAATATCCTAGCAGAGAAGGTTTAATAAGCAGAGAGATGCAGTGGGGGGAAAACCAAAACAAAACAAAGCAGCCAGATAACTAAAATGCTGGACAGTAAGACACTGGTGAGAGACAGGAATGCTCTTATGCTTCCCACAGCCGGCAGAGGTGTTCTATGAGAGGAGCAGCCAGGCTTTAACAACACTCTCAGGCATGTGATGGGGTTCTTAGGGTTGTCCTGTGCAGGAACAGGCCTTTGATAATCCTTGTTGGGTCTTTTCCAACTCATAGCAGGACTCTTCTTAAGGACCTCCTCTTCTTAAGATGAATATGAGAGTTTTGAGACATGTTGTTCAGACAAGAATGTCACTATTTACTTAGGTTTAACTACCAATAAAATAGGGAGAGGAATATTTTGATGAGAGTACAGGGTTGGGTTGAGTTGGGTTTTTTTTTTTTTTCATGGTATTGGCTAGACTTCAAGTGAATTCATAGTGTTTGGGGGTTTTTTTTAATAATTTGAGTGAAATATACTTTATATATTTATGTATTAAAAAAGTATAGGTATATGCAAAAAAAACCACGTCTGTGAGGAACTTTTACCAAAAAAATTTAATAATCCAACAAAAATTTGTCATTTGCTATAAAAAAGTAGAATTCAATAAAGTTTTCTAAAATAATTTCCGAGTAAAATTTACACATCATAGACAGCCAAAATACTGATTAAAAGCACCAAATTGGCATTTTGAAACATAGCAGCCTAAATCATTGTATTGTTTTGACATTTTGATGCAAAAAGTAGATATTTTTGTGTGACATTTCCAAAGCAAGTTGGAATTTTTCTGGTAACTGTCCTGCAGAAATGTTTTATGATTCACCAAGCAAATGTCAAACTTTTAGAATTCCCATGGAACATGAATTCCATTGGCTAATCAGCTCTTTTTCATGGCCTTTGAAGAAGAGTTGAGCCTATCAACATAATAGAAATCTGTATTTCCACACATGCAGTTTCAGTTCAAATTTGAATTCTAGCAGTCTCACAGAATTATCCTTTTTGGCAAATTCTGTTGATGAACAGTGGGTGTAATGTTTTGTCACTTTGAGATTTTTTGAGGTAATACAAATCAGAGGGGAAAAGCATAAAAATTATATTTCAAGAGGATTTTATTTCATTATAAAATTATTTCATTAGCTGAAACTGGAAGTAATTGTCTTTATTTAGTCAAACACTGTACTGCCCCCACCTAGACACAAGGTAAATAAATCATCACAGAAGGATTTTAGCTCTGTCTCAGCAAAGCATCATTCATTTCTGTCTAGTGGGTAGGTGTCCCAGATGTGGAAAATATATAAGGCTCTCTTGGCTGATGCCAGTCTTGTTACTAAATGCCAACGCTGAAGCACTGGTTTCCTAGAACTGCACATACGTCATATTAAACAGCTATAAACAGAAAAGCACCACATTTTTTCAGAAAGGATGGGTTGCCTATTTGTAAATCTTTCTAGGTAGAGTTGGATAATGAAGCAATATATACCTTTAAGGATGTGAACAGAGCAGAACATGCTGCTTAATACTGGGATCTCCCAGTATTGGGTCAGGAGTTAGAATTTGGTTCTAGAAATAACAAGGATCTATGCAAAACTGGACCCTGAATCATCAGCTATTAGCAATTGTTGACCTGAGAAGGAATCTGATTGTCTAAACTGAATCACTCTGACACAGATTTCTGGATTTCATTAATTTATTCTGTACAGAGTTCACATAAATGAATAAAAAAATAAAAATAAAAAAGATCTTAGTATGAATGTTTATTTGTCAAAGAGAAGCAAAAATAAGCCATTTTTTTCAGGTTTTATTTTCAGATATTGTCACCAGAGTTTGAATCCTTTTTTTCTTTTTGTATCTAGATTCACAATATGTTTATTTAAAAAAAAAAATATATATAAGAACCAACATGAGACAAGAACAACTCTACTAGAAATCCTCATGTAACATAAAAAGCGGCACACCTGTGCTCTGCTTAAATGGTTAATAAGAAAAGGAGAAAAAGGAAATTAGACCTTTTATTCTAGAGAGCATGCATTTATGCAAAGAGGATGTTTAGCTGGGGGTGAAGAGATGAGGACTTGGCCAGTTATGAACTTGTAGAATAATCATGGGAAAAATGATGAAGTGTTCATAGTGGTACAGTAATGACATACATAAAGCAAATGTGTTATGATTAGATCAAATTGCAAAGAGAAATGAGTAAATGTTGAGAACAATGTTGTGTTCAATGTGTAAACAACACATCTCTCTCCTCAGCTGGGGTTGTTATAAGCAAGCAAGAGTTAAAAATACAAGAGCAATTTTTAGAGGCAACCTCATGACTGGCAATCAGTGCTAATAAGATTCTTTTCCTCTTGCAAGATTCACAGAAAGCCCTCAATCCATGCCGAGCACATTCAAAGGCAAGGGACTAAACGCTCCCCTTACAGGTTCATTATCATTCGCAGGTTATCCCAAGCCAAGTGAATCAGGAAAGCAAATGAATTAGTGAGAATTAAGGAGCCTCTGTGGTCTGAACCCTCTCCAAATCTCAGCTAAGATGAAAGGTAGACGCTGATGTCTTGTGTCCCAGGGTTTTCAGAATTGGAGCCCCAGTGCCGAGCCGCTTCCTCCAGAGCCTTGCAGAAATGTGCAGGCAGTTAATGTTGCCTAACGTCTCCTGACCGTGGGTTCAGCCATGTGGGAAAAGTTTTACGAGGCTGCAAAAACCAAACCCCCTTTCACTCACAATTAATTACAGGAGGGTTGTTATAGCACCTCGCTGTCAATGAGTCCAGTGAAAGCACACGTGCCTCTCATCTCACTCGGTAATAATCAAAGATACTCAGGTAATGTCTTAGTGCTTAAAAATATCAAACGGGGTTGTTAAAAGACAGCTCTAAAGCACATCAAACCACCAACAGTACTGTTTCATTGGAAGCAATACCTTAAATCACAGGATTTGTACATGACATGAATTCCTGACATGAATTGGGATCTCCAGTGTTTACCTTCCCTATTTTCATCTGTCTGAAATGATGCAGCACCTGACAGTCTTTTAATCATATACTTCTTTTTAGTTGTTGTGATACAGTGATCTTCTGAGGGAAGCCATGGCCTTAAAGTACAATGGGTTGGAAAGATTTGAAAGGAAAGCAGTTTGTTTTCATTAAATACTTGTTACTGCTAATTATATTTGATCATTATAAGTAATATAGTTTAATTAAAGAAGCATGTCAGCTAGCAAAAATATTTGTTTTCAAAAGGATAACAATATATCTTTGCCTTTGCAGGTAGGGGATGGAAACACCAAGTGAAAAGTGTGCAGATGTATCTGTGTGTCTGTGTGTGATTGCACGTGGGTATAAACAAAACAATACTGGTCTGGGGAGACTAGATGTTTGGTAGAAAAAATAAATCTATTCAAAAGAATTTTTCCAATTCTGATAATGAAATTATATTTACAGGGTTATATTGAATCATATCAGATGATATCTTTATGTGTGTTTCAAATTATTTAACATAAGTAATTATCTACAATAAAATGACATTTGCCAAATGACATTAACCCATCCTTTAACAGCCTAGGTTGTATCAATGTTCTCATCAGATATATCTTTCTGGTATGATTTTTAATGCCAGCTGTTTCATGAATGTGAAGAGTTCAGTATGAAATTACATGTCTTTCCTAATAAATGTATGGGTTTGTTGGGTTTTTTTGCAAATGATATTTTTTCAAGGTTAGTTTCAAGGAAATTAATAGAAAATGAAGGCTAATAACTCTGCATGTAACTGATGTCTTGAATTCATGTACCAATGTACATAATTGTTCCTTTTAACAATCATGTTGGAAATTTTTTTAGTTTTTACTTCCCTTCTTCATATAATTCCTGACTCATGACCTCCTATCTACCAGTCAGGCTTGATGTGCATGACTGTATCTCATTTATAATAATCATGATCTTTACAGAGAGATCGATTAAAATATTATGGTTCTTTTAAAATCAGAATGCATATCAAACGAAGCCTCACTTATAAAATAGAGAAAAATCCCAGGCTTTTGCAGTCTCCTCAGTGTGAATAAGATGTTGTAAAAGTCTCTTAATATTCAAAGACAGTTAATTATTAAAGAGGCAAATATGTTAATACAGTTTTATCACAATTGAAAATGCTGTTAGTGGTTCTATGGATTGCACTGTTCTATATACACTACATTTAACACAGTTAACAAAATGACTCCCTGTCCTTAAATTTTTGGATTTTCTCAAAAATCACACTCTCTAAAATAATATATAGTTTAAATAAAAAGCTCATATAATTTAAAGAATTATTTTCTTTTTGGTATGCACTCTTGTTTGTATAAAAAGCATTTTAGAAACTACAGAATATTTTAATCCCTTCCCTTTTTTTTTTTTGCATAAAATTGCTGAATGGAAAAAAACCCCAACATTATTTAAACCGGCGCTGAAAATATTGAGAGGCTTCAACAGTGGACAGTTT
>WBMY01017449.1:101361-157675 GCA_013397315.1 Donacobius atricapilla | reverse complement strand
CCTAAACCAGGACACCTGGTTAAAAGTCAAATCTCCAGATGGAAAGGCTTCCTAATGCACAACCTAAAAATGTCATTGGATGCCACTACAAAGGGTGCTAGAGTCTTCTGAGGAATTGTTTAACATAAAAGATAGGTGCCTGTTAATATTCCTAATAATTTCTGAACATGTTCTGAAAATATCCAGTTCTTGCAGAGCTGAATTGACATCCATGGTTTACCTGAAGAGGGGAATGTCCATGACTAGCTGCAGTGGGCTCCAAAAATTATTTGCCATCAATGGCTCTGTTGCTCTCAGGGTGGGACCTATCACTGCCCCATCTGCTGTTAATAGACTTTGCTGCCTCTCTATCAGTGCAGCCATGCTTGGGTTTTGACATGACTCCAACAGGCAGGACTTATTCCCACCTTTCAGGAATGTTTCCTCATAGCAATACATTGACTGAAACGCAGAAAGGAACATAGGCCATGCCTTCAAGAACAAGAATGTTCTCTCACAGTGTCTGAAGAAAAATGGGTCCCAGAAAACCCAATATAGCATGTTGGATAATAAAATAGTTGAGTTGCCCTGTAGGAACACAGCTTGCAAAAAGCGAAGTAAAACCATGGTATAGAGGTTCACCCCAGTGAAGCCTACTTTGGTCTGTCCAAGCTAAAAGGGATGTGTTAGACTCTTTTGGGCCTTTTCAACTCTGCAATTCCATGATCCCATTTCACTGCACGAACAGATCTCGCTAGTAACTTTGGGTCAAAATATGGCTTAGCTCCCTAAGAAACTAAAAATATTTGGGTTTTATTATGATCTTTTAAACTTGATTGTTTCCATGTATTGTAGGTAATGGTAAGTTAACCAGTTTCTACCTTTCCCGTAAGTTCACCCTACTCTACATGACGCTTGTTAGGAATGAATTCCTAAATTTCCCAAGTTAGCCAAATCAGCTACTAATGGTTGATGTTAAGTGTTAATTGTTGATGTTGACCATTCTATTGTTAAAACTAAGTTTCTAAGTTGTTGTAAATTACCCTGTTCTGGTTGATGTGTTACTTCGTTGTTTTTGTCCCCAGGTACCAAAATCCCCAGTTTAACTGATCCCCTTACCTTCCTCATTCCATCAGGTAATGCCTTCGCTGCTCCCCAAATGGCACCCGCAACTGAAGAGGAGGAGATAACAACCGGCTAGATGCAAATTAGGAGCGCCTAGCTCAATTTGAAGAGAAATACCCCTAAAATGATGAGCCCTACCAACATCTGAAGAAACTAAAACTACTGAGCAGAAGGCAGAGCCGTCCTTCATCACAATTTTGAGACAAGGAAGTTGTCACCCTAACATAAATAGGACTGGACCAGAATGACACCCCTGGACTTCGAGCCAATCAAGGTATTCCTGTGGACTCCTGTGAGGATGGAAGGCGCAGCTCTGCCTTAGGGCCCAGCTCTGCCTTAGGGCAAACCTGCACTTCTCCTCCGTGTTGTCCAAGGGAGCAGCAGCGGCGTGCGCGACCCTGAGGGCTCCCACCCCAGAGCTGATTCCAATAAAGGCCATAAAAAAGGAGCTGGTCTCCTGGCCCATTCATTTCAAGGCTTAAATATTACACTCAGGAAACAGAGCACAAGGCTTTACTTAGGAGCATGTATAAAGCAAACTGCCAGCTGGCTGGAGAAAATAATAGGTTCATCCAATGTAGTGGCAAAATTCAGAGTATAGTGCTGACTAATAAGGAAAAGATAACAAATAAAATACTGTATCAATAAAAATATTTAATTGAATGTATAAAATGTGCAAAATTCTATAGCAGAGGTATGCTTCTGTTAAAATTTCATATTAAGCAAATAGAGACTGAAAGCACACTGAATTCAGATGTCTGCTTAGTTTTAGAAAAATGTTCTTCCATTTTCTTGAGGAAGAAAAGAACTAAATTCAACTGAGATCTAAGTTTATTTCTTACAAATACAGGCATCCAAGTATCACTGTACATCCAAAATCCAGACAAAATGAGACTTCCATGTAACACAGGTTTCTCTGCACTGAGCTGAGATGCCCAATTAAGTCCTCCCTTGCAGGAAACCCAGTCTCACCTGCAACCCACACAGTGATGTAGCACAAAGTCATGGTCTTTGTCTTGCATATAAAGTCATTAGCCAAAAGGAAGGACATTTGAGTTATGGAAAAGTGCTGCAAGGCACGAGCCCATACTCAGAGGAGCCCCTGAGAGAGCGCAGAAGGCATAACCAAGACCGTATAATGCTGTACTGTAAGAAGATACTTTGCTAATTTGGTTTGGATAGATATAGAGGATAGGTATGTTTATCTATTGTGGTGGTGTGTTTTCTTATTGTATGTTTTCTACAATCCCTTTAATGGTGTGTTCTCGTTTCCCCCATGCAATTGGTCTGCTCCAAGTTTTTCCCTCCCTGTCTGAGATGCCAATTACTCTTTAACCCTGCCCTTTACCCCACCTACCCAGTTGCCAATCCTTCCCAATCTCCGCCCCTTGTTCTGGAAAGATCCCTGTCAATCCTTATTACTGAACACACCATATGCTTAGTTCAATTCTATCCACCCCCTGTATGCTCCCATTGGTTGTGCTCTTGTAGGCTCCTCCTGGAGCTCCTCTGCTGCCCTGCCTTCTCAGAGCTCCTGCTCTGCCTGCCCGAGCTAACCCTGGCACGGCGGGCAGCCACTTGCAGGTACGGTTCCATCTGCAGGCAGACCGAACCGATCCTGTGGCTTGAGCAGCAGACCAGCTCCAAGGCAGTAGAGGCGTGTAAGTCAGAAGCAACAATGGCGAGGATGAAAGGAGGACTCCGTTGAGGCTAACCACAAGAGTTTATTGGAGCTCTGGCTGAGCCTCCTCACCGCTGGGTGTCTACCTCAGCGGAGCACTGAACAGAGGCCGAACATTCACTTTTATGTGGAGGTGGGGAAAGGGGAGAGGACATGGGATCCGCCAGTAGGGAAAGCCCGGGGAGTGGCGCCAGGGATGAGGGGCACCTGCAGGAACCAATCTCCCCGAGGGGGAGGGGAACTCCTCTGGCTACAGCCTGTCACTGAACGCCCTCCAGGGAGCTTTCTGGAAGCTGGGAAGGGCCCTGGAGTGACAGGCAGGTCACCAGAGGAGGGGAGTAGGAAAAGGATACATGTCTGAGGGAGGGGATAACTGGGTACTACCCTAAACTTAGAACAGCAGGGGTACATGGAACAAACCATAAAAAACATACAGAACATGAAAAGGTAAATTAATAAAATCGCACCGCTACACTCCTCCCCTGTTTGTCCCTGATTCGTTGCTGTATTGTATCCACCCCTTGTATGCCCTTGATCATTGGTTGTGATCTTGTAAGCTCCTCCTGGAGCTCCTCCCCTGTTTGTCCCTGGTTCGTTGCTGTATCGTGCCTACCCCTTGTTCCACCCCTGTTTAAAAGCCGGTGCAAAGCCATGGGAAGCAGCTTTTCACCTCTGCCCTCCTTGGGGAATAACCTCCTCTGAGAAACACACGGAAGGCACCTCCCTGTTCCTTGCCCTGATCTTTGATGCTGTGCCACCGGCTGCCGCAGTGTTCAGCAGCCCTGCTCCACCTCCACCCAGACCGGTCCCAGTCGCAGGGGGCCACTCTCAGTGGGGGCTGGGAAAGGGCTAGCTGGGATTCTCCGGCGACCGTGTCAATCTACAAATTATATATAGTTTTCAATTTATTGAACAGTAATAGCTCTACAGTACAAACACATAGAAGTTTTCACTGTCAAAGATGAGTGAAGCTCAGTCTGTGTTCCCTTGCTACCACCTAAACTCTGCAATTTTGGCAGATGCTTGCACACCTTCTGAAGATTTGATTTCCCTGAACAATGGATAGAGGAGTTATGTGTTGTCAAACACAGGTTGGCAAATTAAGACTGAAATAATTTGGTAGATCTGTCTGGTGTTACCACCTATGGGTTTCAGAAGGCCTTAAAACCCAGTGAAAATACATAATGACTTAAAAGTAAAAATTTAGTTATTAGGATAACATAGATTTTGCTGACTTACTGCAAGTCTGCATATTATACAAATGGCACACACTTAGGTCTGTTAGCAACTTTAAATCCCTTTTTTCTATTTCCTTTTTTATCTCAATGTGTATTACCTGAAGCAAACTTTCAGTAGCCAAATACAAGCACTTTGTATGAGCTCTACCATTATGACACACTATCTCAGAAAAAGAGAGTCAAGATATTAAAGGCAGCTTCTGCTTTGAAGAGAGAAAACATAATTGTTTTTTACGAACTATGGCAAGGATAAGTTTGTTCAACCACAACCTAGTAATTTTTTTCCTCATTTTAATGGCAAGGAAAGGTGTACAAAGTCAATTAATGCCCCTCCACTCATAGGCCAGCTCAGAAATCCACCTTGCGCACTGGTGTCTGTCCACCTGTAACCATCAGTGGATGTTTCATGGAAAAATATTATAAATAAAGCAAATTTAGTGTTTTTCCCCAGTGTATTCTTTTAGTTTCTGAGAACTATTCAGCAGCGCCTTCCTGAGGTATGACTGGATCTATACCATTAGTTTCAGTAGATATCAATGCATGTCTTCATCTTTTCCTGCAGAAAGTAATTTTTGAAAGAAATCTGTCTTGATTGCTTAGAATTATCTATTACCTTTGTGTCATTTTGTCTTCCATGATCATCTGCTATTACTTTATGACCTTGCCTTTACACATCCACCCACATCTAGTGGGATCCCATGGTCCTTCAGTTACAGAGGTTTTTTTATGAGAATCACGGCTAAGTTCCCAAAAAAAATGGTTTCAAAAAGAAGATTCCAATCTTTTCCTTTTATGATAAATTACTGAACTATTTTCAAGAAGATCTATGCCATACATGAGCAGGTTCAGAAGTCCTTCATTCATTAGTAGGTTCTGAAATCCTGTTTTAAAATTATGTTTACTTGTATAATAAAAATAAGAATAATGAAGGATAGAATGTAAGTATACTCAGACCACAGGATATGAATAATAATAATATATGGAATAAGATTTATACCCTTGAAGGGAGATGCATTTCCAGAAAGCCTGATATATTTGATATAAAATCTATAGAGGTAATGACCAAATATGTTCACCTGACAAGCAGGTAAACTATTATATTTCAAAGTTGATCACTGCTATTATCACTGGGTCATACACCTCAATCAATCAACAAGAAACAAAAACCTCATCAGTGTTATAGCTATGTCATCAGAACCAATTATTTTTTGCATTAGGGAGTCCTGTATGATTGATTTTAAAAAGCAGTTAAAAATAAATCTGTTTTAGTCTACTGGATGAAAAACAAACAACAAGGCATTAAAGGAGTAACAGAACTGATGGATTAAAATGCACATAGGAAAGACAACAGTGAATTGCCTGGCATTTTTCAAAAGCTAGGATAAAAAGAATTCAGTTCAATCAACAAAAAGTGGCAAAAGGCAGGAATCCAGACTCCCTCAGATTTATGCTTTATCTGCCAATTAGCATTAGCCAGCCTGATCTAGGTGTCTCGCCAGCTTATGGTATCATAAAAAACCAACAAACTTTGAATGTGTTATCAGCACAGAATGTGTAATTACTTTAGGCATCATCTGAAAATTACCATGTGATGAATTTGTAAATTTGTATATATTTATTGTAGAGATAAAGTTGTTGGAGTAGATATAATCTATACTTGTGTTTAAGATTCTGGTTTCAACTATTTCAGTGCCAGCAAATTTTGTATTGAAAATAAACACTAGTAAAATGCTAATGCATTATGATACTGGAGCAACATATAAATTTTTCTGGGCAACTGCTGTTCCTTGTCTGAAGAAAATAATCTTGAGTCACTGACAATACAGATACTTATCCATGTGACTGGAAGGATGCAAAGCTAAACGTGTTTACATGAGTGCAAGATGGGATCACTTGTTAAAGTCAGCCTGATCTTGCAAGGCTGTCATTTAGAGATCACAGACACTAGCACATAGAATAGCTGCTGAATGATATTAATACTGTAATTATTAAATAAATAACAATTAAACCCTAAATTATTCAAATGTGCAATTAAGAAAAACAACTTCTCTTGTTTCTGAAACGACTGAGATCCTATTTCCCCCAAAATAAACAAAGATTTACCTATGCCAAGTATTATTCAGCAGCAACTCAACATGTTTGTACAAATGACCTGAGGGAAAAATAAAGCCTGCATTATAATCTATCTCAAATCTGATGATAAAAAATATCTTTTCACTTTTCAAACCTCTTATATATCAGTTGCTGAGTAGTACTGTTTCCATTTTATTCCCATTTACCTCTAACTTCCCATCATCTCTCAAATGCCATGTACTTCACAAGCCCTGTGAAGACATCTTTTTTGATTTCTCAGCGTAGTACTTAAGACAGTGAAGCCTTTTTTTCAGTAAAAACTCTCTATCATTCTTCCCTAACTAAATAACAATGTTTCTGTGGATTTGAAGGTGTAATTTATAAAAGTTTTTGAAAATCTTTTCCACTGCACTGATCTGCAATATGTACTGCTCTGTTACCATTGACACATATAAATATAAACATAAACATAAAAAGAAATAGAAATAGAAATAGAAATAGAAATAGAAATAGAAATAGAAATAGAAATAGAAATAGAGGAGGAGAAGAATTTCCTCTTCAAGTTACGGTTGCAGAAAATTTTCCAGTTTCCTGGTGAGATGAAGCCAAGGCTCTTTGATACTAATCACCTAATAAAAGGAAGAGACTGACATGCCAGGACAGCATTTGGATTGCAAGATCCAAATCACCAATCTGATGCAAAGAAAATGTTGTCAAAACCCCCATGTTGCTGCAAAATATCATTGTGTTGGTAAGGTGATTTTTTTTGTACGTAGAGGTAAAAAGTGTGGTGGTGTGTTTTTATTGTATGCTCTCTGCTGACTTTGGATGGTTTGCCCCAGCTTTCCCCCCAAGTTGTTGTTTTATTCCAAGTTTCTCCTCCCTCTCCCAATTGTCCATCGTACCCCGAACCTGCCCACCTAGATATCAATCCTTCCCAAACCCTGCCCCTTGTTCCAGAACGTCCCATGTCAATCCTCCCTTGAACCAACCCCCTGCCTGAATTCCTCCCTGACCCTGCCTCCTAATGTGGTCAATCCATGGCCAACCCTGCCTTCAGCTCCAGAAGCTTCCATGTTCCTTGACACCCTGTTGGTCCTCTTCAGTTGTATCCTCCCCTCGCATTTCCCACTGGTCACTGTTTTGTGAGTCCCTCCTTGAGCTCCTCCCCTGTTTGTCCCTGACTGGTTTCTGTCCTGTACCCTCCCCTTGTTCTACCCCCTCTTAAACATGAGTGCAAGGGTCTGTGATTTAGTCTCCTGTTCCTGATCCTCTGGAGGAATAAACTCTTTTGAGAACCCCCAGAAGGCTCATCCCTGCGCTTTGTCTTGGTCCTCGGCACTGTCTCATCCAAGGCTGTTGGGGAGCAGAAGCAGCCCTGCTCTGCAGCTCCACTCAGACCAATCCAGGTCTGGGGAGGCCACTCAGCACAGACCAGAGTGAGGGCTAGACAGGGATTTCCCCTGGTCACGTCAAAAAGAGACCTATTTTGTTAGCAGATTCCTTTTTGTCTCTAAAAGAATATTCAAGGGAAGAAGCTGTGGAGCATAAATACTTTTTACAGACACCATATTACTTTCTAAGAGGTAACTGCAGCAAGTGCCCTTCAGGTCAAAGTTAATAAACTGGAAAATGAAGCTTATTTCATGGCTATAGCAGCTGGAGGTGTTTGCCTGCTTCTTCCCTCATCAATATGGTGTCTAGTAGCAAGGTTAAAGAAAATAAAAACCAGCAGTGAACAGGTTCAGTAAGGATGGAGAAACAAATCAAAATGTGTTCAATTCAACATGGTATCATGGGTGCAACACGGCCCTCTGTACTGTGTTACAAGAAATATCACACACAATATTGATACTGGGATAAAAACAGTAACACTGGAAAATAAAAAAAAGGGCAGATAAATCCTATTCTTTATGCCAGGATTTGATTGTAGATTTGTATTCTTTACCTTGGTTTTACTTCTTTAGAGGAAAACTAGGTAGGCAAGGCTGAAAATTGACTTAGAAAAGCAAGAGGAGTTTGCCTCACTACTGCAAGCAAAGCAGGAGTGAAAACAGCACTGGAGCTGCAGACAAGCAGAAGGTGACCGATCAAAACAGCTTGTCTGAGTCTGAGCAGTACCCAGTAGCTCTCGGGCTTGTTAGACTCCAAGAAGCAAAGGGGGGAAAAAACTGTGGTAGCACTGCAAGCAAAGCAGATGGAGCACCATGCTGTTCTTTTCTTGTATTTCTCTGTGTCCTCAGCTTTTGGTTGACTGCTTGCAGGATGAGCCTGCTTGGCTCAGGGAAGCAGGAATAAAGCAGATCTCTCAGAAGCACTGACCTGCTACTCAGGGCTGACTTGCAAGAGCAACCTGCTCTCAGTCCCCTCCACTGTAAGAGCTTTACTTGAGGAATTTAGGTGAGAAGACCTATTACTGTAGGTCTCTCTGCAGAAAGATACTTGCTTTTTGTACAGAATTGAAATCACTTTTCATGAAGTGCCTAAAGTTAGATAGGGTGATTCTGGGCTCATAATTAAAGAAATAATGGTTATCAGTGGTGATCTGGTATTGTGGCTTTTCTTTGTCTTTGCCACATCAAAGGTGTGTCTTTCCATTATGGAAGGAAATGCCAAAAAAACACCATCCTGGCAGAAGAAAGTCATCATACAGCTGAACCCCAGATCTGGACTAATGGTTCCATCTTAGGTGATGAAAAGTGAAAACTGCTCCATGATTTCTTTCATCTGGCACACTGCACCTTATCTAACATATGCACTTCCCATTGAGGACCCAGATGGCAAATACCCCTCAGAGTGTGAAGCCAGCCTGTCCTCCTAGCCCTGAGGGCACACTGCTGTGGGTACCCTGTTTGTGCCATGAAGCCTGTGGCACTAACAACTTTTTCTCTACTGGTTTTTCTGTAGCTGTAAGTGCCCACACTACCTCCCATACCTTTTTGGGTGCTGTAAAAATATCCCATAACCATAAACCCAAATGTCCAATTTTTTTTTATTTGTCCCAGACTGTTATAAATTTTTCAACAAAGCTGCAGAGATTAAACAAATGAATATCTGCTTAGCATTCTTGTGACTGCAGCCAGTTAATCTACTTCATCATTACAGTGTTACAAAAACAAATATCCTCTATGGTATTTGTAGTTGCCAAAAATAAACAGAAGAGAATGATACACTGCTTCTGTGAGACTAACACCTAAGCTGTTTGTGGGAAGATAGCCCAAATAGGATGTGCTGATAAAGACTGATATACCTGCATGTGCCAATAATTGAACCTCAGTCTGTATTTTCTCAAATATTCTATATAACAGTATTTCCGATATATTATGCTTTCTCTTCTATGCTTCAGAAAATGGCTTGAACCATACAGTGTTTGGTTCATCCCAAATTTAAAAATTAGCAATCAAAAACTTAGAAAGCAAAGACAATAAATATTAAATTACAAACAGATAAAATATTTGACTGATTACGTTACTTCATTCCATATTTAATGCAACAAAATTCTCATTTTTTGTACTCCTGTACAGCTGTCAGAATTATTTTACTTATTTGTAGAAATCACAATTTCAGTTGTGCAGTTCCAAAAGTCTTTTATATATATTTTATCTAATCGGATCATTCTGATACACAATATGCACAAATAAATCACATGCTATTTATCTTAAAGCTTACACACACAGTTTCCTTCCTTCATACCTATTCATAAAAAACACATATATAATAGTGTGTATGTACACATTTCTAGGGACAGCAGGGCAGCTACAGAGCTGCAACCACTGCACCTACTTAAGAGTCCTCAAGTTTCTCATCCTCAAATTGCCTACATTGCCAACAGGAGTTCAGGTTAAATGCATACCAGGTGGTTTGTTTTCATAATTTCATCCTGGTTTTCCCCATCATCCATATATGACTTTTTCCTACTTAAGGATTCTTCTTAAACCATTAGTGCACAAATCAACTGTGGAACAAAAATTTACATTTTTAAAGCAAAGTAAATTTATGTGAGGCATTAACAGATAAATGTAGTGAATGGATACATTTCTCTAGCAAATATATTTTTTGCAAGCATAGTGGATATAATTTACTTCAGACTGGAAAAGGAATCACTAATTATATCATTAAGCAGTCTCTGCTTCTTAGTCTTGGATGTTTCTAACCACAGATTACATCTTTCTCCTCCCTTACTCTTCTCTGATGAGAAGCGGTCTTACAAAAGAGCAGCGGGACACAGTAGGTAATGAATTAAAGGGCTCAACCAAAAAGTAATGAAAATCTTGGTAATTCAACACAAAGTTAAATAATGAGGCAAAACCCAATTTTCTGTTGTTTGTTGTTTGGATTTTTTTCTAGAGTCAAAATGTACTGCAAGGATTAGATAAACTGTAGCTGCTGCAAATTCAGCTGGAAAGCAATAACTAAATGAAAGGTTCTGCTCCATCCCAAAAAGGTAGCCGAAACTATTCCAGGACTCACAAGTGGCAGTCTCCTAAACTTTCTGCTTTACAGGTTAATAATTTATAACCTCCTGGGTTTAGCTACTTTTGGAAAACACTGGATTTAAATACAATTTTTTTTTTCCACTATTGCACACAACGAACCACCCAGTGCTATTCTTGGTCCTGCTCAGCATCTGAGGCCAGAGCAGTACCGCAGCCCGGTGCCAGCACTGCGGCGGCTGCTTGTGGGTGTGAAGAACCAGGATCCCTGTCTGGGACTCCAAGCCAGCAGCAGCCCTGACAAAACACCACGTTTATTGGCAAAACTTATTTCTCCTGCAAGGAGTAATTTTTCTGTAATGATAGGGGGTTTGCTGGGAGACACTGAGTGCTTTGTTGGTTTTGCATCTCAGTGCTGCTCACACAGCCACGGCCTCGAAGGGAAACGCGGCAGCGACGCTAATCAGGATATGCCTCTTCCCTGTGGGCCGGTTCCAAATGCTCCTTTCCCGATGCAGGTGAAGCTCTGTAGAAATATATGAGCAAAGCCTTCATTCTTGTGGTTATTAATGATATTACACAGTCTTTCACAAGATGAAACATGCTCCTTGTCCTGATCAAATTCAGAGATATGTAATTTATCTACCATCTTCTTTTGACTGAATAAAATGTTCATGCCCTCCTACCCACTGTTAAATGAAGCTGGTTTCCTCCTAATGATGACAGAGTCGTACCTGTATATAATTTCATGTCTCCAGTCATTCTTCACAATGAAAAAAAATATACACATAATTTTTAATCTTTCAGGTCTACTAATATGGTTTTATTTTTGCCTACTTCCATGAATAAATCTTTCAATACTGAAGTATTTGGGGCAGAGGAAGTTACTTTTCTTAATTAAGTCATTTAGACTATATATAAATTTGTAGCAATCTGTAAAAACATGTCATTATATTCCCAAAGAACAAACAGAAATCATAACAAGTAATTGCTGTATTTACCAGCAAGGCACAAGGGCAATATAAACTGTAAAAAAGTCACTCAAAGACTACCATGGTTTGGCTCTACCAAATTTTAAAAGCTAGTCCCCAGAGAAGAACCCTGAGGAATAAAATTAATTTGTAAGAAAACAGCAAACCCAGAGGTGAGGGCAGTTAGGAACTAAGTCTCCAGTGTTTTCTGTACCCCTCTGTGACAGATCTGCCATTTTCTGCCATAATTTCTTTCACAATTTCTCTGACTCTTTAGCACCCCTGCTGAAGGTTCCCGTACCAAATATTGTTTCTATGGGTGAGCCATTGTTGTATCACTTTGCTGCAGTTATGTATCAATGACAACTGATACCACAATAATTGTCTTCATTTTAAGTCCATTAAAAGTCCTCTCAATCTTGTATTATTTCCAATTTATTGCATAAATTCTAGGACTTGTGCAGAATAACAATAACTTCAGCTGGAATTGAGTATCTCAGTTCTCTATTTTCCAAGTGGCAGACCCCTCTGTGTATTCTTCCCTTGGTAAATAATGTTTCTCCCAGAAAACAAAATCCGAGTCTGCTTAGAATTATTTTTGACTAGTGATGATAAGTGACTATTATGGTGTAGCCCTTATATCTAAAACAAGCAATGACTTACATTGTATGTGCATCTATACAAGGACTGCATATAAAATACCCATGAAAATGGGGCTTTAATTGGCCTGTGCTGTGCACCAGCATATTTAAATTGACAATCAAGGCCAAATACTTCACAGTTTCCCTTGCAAATATCTTAAACAGCTTGCTTCAATGGGTTTGCTACCCCGGGGGAGAGGAAAGGAGCATGGCTATAGGGAATAATGGCTGAACAACCTCAGTTTCATAGACAATTCATCTGTTCTGTGAGACTTGATGGAAAAGGTCAACCATGAAAGCAGAGAGGAGTGAAAGTTAATTAGGGTAAAATAAAGCTTCCAGAGATCCTCCACCATAGGGGGAAGGAGCCATCATTAAACAAGTGCAGACTGTTATCATGCAAGCCCACATTTTGTAGCCTGTGTCATGCCAGACCCAAATCCTGGAGCACAGAGATCCCTTCAGCTCTCTATCCTGGCTGCTCCTCAGATCTGAAGCAGCCCAGAGTGGATGCTGAAAGAGAAGAACAGCAATTTTATTTGGTTTATTATAAATGTAAACAAATAATCCAGACTAAAAAATGCATATATATGGGAAGGGTGGAAAAGCTGAGCAGAAAGTGGATATTTTACCAGAGAGAGAATGCTTTTGGCAGATGAGGATATAAACTGGATGAAACAACTGGAAATTTGAGTTCACGGGCTTGGTTGTATGGGAGCAGTTACAGAATGATAGGTAGAGTTTTGTAATCACTGTCACAAGGTTTAAGAGCTGGAAGAGAAAAGGAGGCAATGGGGAGTGGATTTCTGGGATGTAATCAGTGAGTGACATTGTCCTTCTGCTGCACGTGCCAGAGCAAACCTGTGCTCCCACTCACAGCTGAGGGCAAAATCCAAAGAAAACAGCAAGGTACCTAAAGTGCAACTCATGCACAATTTACATGCCTGTGTAGAGGACAGAGAGCCAAAAAAAACTACCTAACTTGTTTAGGCACCTGAGATGCTGTAGGCACTGAAGATTTGCTTTAAATCTCTAAGCTCTGCTACTGTGTACCCAGAGGTAGCATCGTCTTGGCTGAGCTGCCTGAAAGTGATGGGGAGTCACAGCCTGGGTGTCCCTGGACTGCAGTTCCATGGCCACCTCCAGCTAAAGCTCAGCCCCTACTGCCATGGCCTCCCTGCCATCCCCATGATGCTGGGATCCACCTGCTGAGTGACCATTCTGTGGCAGTGGGACTGTGGCGCCAGTTGCTGCCTGACTGGAGGGAAGCATGGCTCACACCCCAACATTCCAGGTCCAGGAGAAGCCACATTAAGGAGGAGCTGGAGAGGGATTTCCTGCTGCAGCCAGGGTCCACCATAAACTTAATGTTTCAGACATGCATCCAGGAGGAAGCAAGAAGGGAACCTAGTACTGCTGCATAATTGCAGGATTAATCAGCTGAAAAGGGGAGACTTTGTCTCTAACACTGTCTGTGCTCTTTGTTCTGGAGAAAAATGGTACAATAAAGAAGTAAAACCCAACTTAGGTCTTCCACATCTTCTCTGTTTTTTTATAATAACCATATGCAGAGCAGAGAACTTCTACTCTTCATCTCTGGGTTTGGAGAGGTTTTATTAAAGTGGCCAAAACTACAGTGCCTTTTCCCTGAATTCCACAGAGCTGCATGGTCTGGGAGCACAGCTCATAGGATGCCCCTCAGGGGAGCACAGCAGAGGAACACTTACTTTATGAATTATAAATGGCCCAAGACAGAAAAGCAGTTACCTGCATGTTTAGTTCAGCCAAGAGGAAGGAACCTCTGGGCAAAAACTGCAACAGAAATTAAGGAAGCTAAAGAAGTTTTCTGCTGCAGCTTAAAGTGTATCTAATTCTCAGAAAGATGGAGAGGTTGCTGTAGATGGGATTGCACTCACAGTGAGGTGTAAGTCCCTATAAAAACACCAAATTCTTCCTGACTTGAATGGTATATAATTCCATGCTTTTTGGATCTTGTTGTCTAAAGCTTCTTCCTTAAGATACAGAATTCTGAGGCAAGCGGAAAGTTTCTAGCATCTTAAAGGCATGACAGAGCCTGTTACTTCTCAGACCATTATGCTTTGGAAAGTGTGAAGCAAGGAAAGCAAAGAAAGCTAAAAAAATTATCCAAGAAATTAAAAAATTCCATACAGTCAAACATGTCCTGGCTCCACCACTCAGCTCCCACCTCGTCAAAAGAAAGGGGATTCATGGAGTCAAGTAAGATATGGAAATACAGGAGAAAATGTAATTTTTTCCTGATGATTTTTTTAATTATTAGAGATGGAAAAGCTGACTAACTTCACATATTAACTCCAAAAGCTGACAAATTAGGAAGCAGTTCTTCCTTATTGCTTTACACAGTGACCAGGTTGACTGCCTTGCCTTGTCTGTCCAAAACTGCAACCGCTGCCTGGTTTTTGCATTAGGCATCAGAGAAGCTCCAGTTTTCCCGGTTTGTTGGTATCTCAACAAAGGGCAGACTGCTCCCTGCCAGCCCAGGGCAGCAACACTCTGCTGCTGGTAAACCACAACACAGGCTTCAAGTAAAAACCCAACCCTTTGCTCTGCATCTTTGCTGCACAGACCTGCATGGAGAGCAGGGCTGGCAGCACGGAACAGGAGACGCCTGCAACACAACAGAGCTACTGGCACGGTTTTAGCACCATTCACTAGTACCTTATCTATTATTTACATATACACATATACACAGACATGTCTGGTAAGAGTAGTTGCCATAGAAATATGTAGTCAGGGTGGAAAAGACTACACCCTAAAGTGGGCTGAACATGGCTGTCCAATTCTAGGGAATTGGCTATGTATGAAGTTATGGGAAAATGTACCTCACTCTTGGCTCAGCTTGTGCTATGACTGAAGCTTTTATTGACACAGTCTGAGTTCAGATACATCACTGAGTTTCCACACAGGTCACTCCCTTGATCAGCTAATTGATTTTAGATCTGACCTTAGGTAATTATTTCTGAGAAAGCAAGGATATAGGGCAGGTTTAGGATGCCAGCAGCTGCCTAGGGCTGCTGCTGGGCCAGTGGCTGTGCTCTGCTGTCAGACTATCCCTTGGTGCTACCTGAACTGTCTCCCTGCTGCAGAGTGAGGGAGAAGAGAGGCTGGCTGCTTCTCTCTTCCTCTCTTTCTTCCAGCTGGTGATGTTCCTCACTTTCCCAACATAGAAAAATTCCTTTTCTTTCCTCCAGCTGCTCTCAGAGGGAAAAGGGAAAACTCACAGCTCATGGGGCAGAGGCCAAGCCAGAGTTGAAGTGAAGCCAGGAGAAGGCACCAGCATCCCAAATTTCCTCTTTGGCCACCATGCCATTGCTATAGGGCACAAGGGCCAGGTTTCAGTTTCTTCCTCTGCATACAGGACCACATCAACTTGGTGGGTCAGTGTGCAAGGGGAGACAATCCAATTTGAATTTCATAATTTAACATCACCTGTAATGCCACTGGCCTTCCTCAGCTCCTCAGGCTCTCACTGGATGCTTCATCTCCCAGAACACACATTTGGTCTCCCAGAATTACCAAATATTTTCACTTCCCTTTGGTTTTAAATTTCCATGAAAGCCATTTATTAGCTTGTATATCCTTTTTAATGTCTTATCCTCTAATTGTTCTGTATGAAATAAAAACCAATGGTTGAGGATGCTCCATTTGTTGAAATATAAATTTTATTAGATAGTATGTACATTATGATCCATTATATTTCAATATTATCTGTGCCAGCTATTTTTTGTTGTTAGTTTTACTCTGAAATACTTGTTTGATGTCAATAAGATTTCACTTTGTAATCAAGATGTACCATTCCAAGACATCTTGACTGTGCTCTAGTATCACCAAACACCCTCCATATGCAACCCTACACTTCACCATACTCTCCATAGGGGGAAAAACAAACAAACAAAAAAAAAAAAAAAAAAAAAAAAAAAAAAAAAAGCAAGCTATTTCTTGCAGGGCCTCTTACTTCAAGGCATTGGCTTATTTTCTGATTTTTTCCATCAAATGAAACAGACTACTGAGGCCAGCAGCTTTCTTTTTCGGGTCTACTTCTTCAAACCACAGTGCTGTAGTAGATATTTCTTATCCATTGTGGTAAGATTTGCATCCTACTCCTCTCCTCACAATTTTCCAGTGACCAGCCCGCTTCCCGCCTTGTCTCTGAGAGACCATGCAGTAGGCTGTTCTCCTTCTGACCATGGACTCCTCAAACATATTTTTCTGGACAAAGTGTTCATATATCTCGCATTCTTCAGCACTGTGACTTCTTAGCCAAGACTATACTAGCCAATGCTTTTAATTCAGTTTGAAACTAGAATACTCAGGTGTTACATGGGTTTTGATATATGACCCAACTTAATTGATTGTCAATTACTTCCTTTTGTCTAATATGCTTATAAATGAAAGTTGAGACCGTCCATAAATGCTCATTACATGAGGCAAACACTTGTGAGTTATTTCAGTGCACAAGTGAAGGTAAACCACAACTTTCTGACTGCTGCAACACATCTTCTTGGAATGTTTAGATTATCTTTTACAATTTCAAATGTCTTCACCAGATCTACTAGCTAATTGGCAAACAACTAATAAACACAAGTTACAACAGGAGACCAAATTCTAGTCTAGACGTATCTGTAGTAGGAGACTGAGCTCAGATTGTTTTCAAATTTTGAACAAGCTCAGAAGTTTCCCTACTAATGACATTAAAATAAATGTGTGTTGATTTTGACATATTTATTTATTTAAGAAACAATCAAACAAACAAAGAAATTAGTGGGAAAATGTACCAAGGAGCTCACAGCCTGTGCTTGTTGTCTGGGCTTTCAGGAATTCATTTTTAATCACCCTGCTACCCTTTTGAATGCAGCATGGTCAGGATGATGGAAAGTGTTACCCCAACAGATACCTGGCTAGAATATGAAAGTCTCATGGGTTGAGATAAGGGCAGGGAGGGATCACTCACCAGTTAACCTCACAGGCAAACACACTCAACTTAGGGAAATTAATTTAATGTCAAACAAATCAGAATGGGGTAGTGAAAAATAAAAATTAAATCATAAAACCAGTTCTCCTCACACCTCCTTTCTTCCCAAGCTCAACTTCCTTCCCAATTTCTCTGCTGGGGGTATAGGAAATAGGCAATGTGATCAGTTCATCACTCATATCTGCTGCTCCTTCCTCCTCAGTGGAAAGACTCCTCACACTCCTCCCTGCTCCAGTGTGGAGTGCCTCCCACAGGAGACAGGTGTCCACAGTCTTCTCCAACATGACTCCTTCTCATGGACTACATTCCTGCATGGACTGCTCCAGCACAGGTTCCTTCCCCAGGGCACAGCAGACTGCTCCAGAGGTCTCTCTGTTCCTCATAGAGTCACAAATGCTGCCAGCAAACCTGGTCTCCAGTGTGGGCTCCTCTCTCCATGGGTCCTGCCAGGAGCCTGCTCCATGCAGGCTTCCCAGGATATCACAGCCTCCTTGGGCATCCACCTGCTCCAGCTCCAGCACGGGCTCCTCCATGGGCTGCAGGTGCATCTCTCCATCCCTGTGATCCTCTGTGGGCTGCAGGGGCAGGGCTGCCTCACCATGGGCTGCACCACGGGCTGCAGGGGAATCTCCGCTCTGGCACCTGGAGCACCTCCTGCCCCTTGTTCCTCACTGACCTGGGTGTCTGCAGGGCTGTTTCTCTCACATTATGGCTCCTCTCTTTCACTGCAGTTGTTCCTGTGCAATATTTTTCCCATTCTTGAACACTTTATCCCAGAGGTTATCACCATGGCTGAGGGACTCAGCCTTGGCCATTGTGTCTATCTTTGAGCCAGCTGGCATTGGCTCCGTCGGACATGAGGAAAGCTTCTGGCAGCTTCTCAGTGAAGCTCCTTGTGCTGGTTTCAGCTGGTAGAGAGTTAATTTTCTCCGNTGCTCCAGTGTGGAGTGCCTCCCACAGGAGACAGGTGTCCACAGTCTTCTCCAACATGACTCCTTCTCATGGACTACATTCCTGCATGGACTGCTCCAGCACAGGTTCCTTCCCCAGGGCACAGCAGACTGCTCCAGAGGTCTCTCTGTTCCTCATAGAGTCACAAATGCTGCCAGCAAACCTGGTCTCCAGTGTGGGCTCCTCTCTCCATGGGTCCTGCCAGGAGCCTGCTCCATGCAGGCTTCCCAGGATATCACAGCCTCCTTGGGCATCCACCTGCTCCAGCTCCAGCACGGGCTCCTCCATGGGCTGCAGGTGCATCTCTCCATCCCTGTGATCCTCTGTGGGCTGCAGGGGCAGGGCTGCCTCACCATGGGCTGCACCACGGGCTGCAGGGGAATCTCCGCTCTGGCACCTGGAGCACCTCCTGCCCCTTGTTCCTCACTGACCTGGGTGTCTGCAGGGCTGTTTCTCTCACATTATGGCTCCTCTCTTTCACTGCAGTTGTTCCTGTGCAATATTTTTCCCATTCTTGAACACTTTATCCCAGAGGTTATCACCATGGCTGAGGGACTCAGCCTTGGCCATTGTGTCTATCTTTGAGCCAGCTGGCATTGGCTCCGTCGGACATGAGGAAAGCTTCTGGCAGCTTCTCAGTGAAGCTCCTTGTGCTGGTTTCAGCTGGTAGAGAGTTAATTTTCTCCGCAGTGGCTGCTGTGGGGCTCTGTTTTGGATTTCTGCTGAACACAAAGTTGACACTCTAGAGATGCTTTTGTTATTGCTGAGCAGGGCTTGCACAGAGCCAAGGCCTTTTCTGCTTTTCCTATAGCCACAGTGGGGAGGAAATTGGGGGTGCCTGGGAGGTTGGGAGGAGACACAGCCAGGACAGGTAACCCAAACTAATTAAAGGGATATTCCAAACCATATGATATCACGGTCAGGATATAAAGTGAGGAGAAGAAGCAGGAAAGCGGGGACATTTGGAGTGATGGTGTTCATCTTCCCAAGTCACTGCTGCATGTGATGGGGCCCTGCTCTCCTGGACATGACTGAACAGCTGCCTGTCAGTGGGAAGCAGTGACTTAATTCCTTCTTTTATTTTNCCTCACTGACCTGGGTGTCTGCAGGGCTGTTTCTCTCACATTATGGCTCCTCTCTTTCACTGCAGTTGTTCCTGTGCAATATTTTTCCCATTCTTGAACACTTTATCCCAGAGGTTATCACCATGGCTGAGGGACTCAGCCTTGGCCATTGTGTCTATCTTTGAGCCAGCTGGCATTGGCTCCGTCGGACATGAGGAAAGCTTCTGGCAGCTTCTCAGTGAAGCTCCTTGTGCTGGTTTCAGCTGGTAGAGAGTTAATTTTCTCCGCAGTGGCTGCTGTGGGGCTCTGTTTTGGATTTCTGCTGAACACAATGTTGACACTCTAGAGATGCTTTTGTTATTGCTGAGCAGGGCTTGCACAGAGCCAAGGCCTTTTCTGCTTTTCCTATAGCCACAGTGGGGAGGAAATTGGGGGTGCCTGGGAGGTTGGGAGGAGACACAGCCAGGACAGGTAACCCAAACTAATTAAAGGGATATTCCAAACCATATGATATCACGGTCAGGATATAAAGTGAGGAGAAGAAGCAGGAAAGCGGGGACATTTGGAGTGATGGTGTTCATCTTCCCAAGTCACTGCTGCATGTGATGGGGCCCTGCTCTCCTGGACATGACTGAACAGCTGCCTGTCAGTGGGAAGCAGTGACTTAATTCCTTCTTTTATTTTACTTGTGTGCTCAGCTTTTGCTTCCCCTATTAAACTGTCTTTATCTCAATCCATGAGTGTTCTGACTTTTGCCCTTCTGATTCTCTCCCCCATCCTGCTGGTGGGGGGGTGAGTGAGCCTGAGGCTCGGCTGCTGGCTGGGGTTAAACTAAAACACCCGTGAAGCCTCCCTACGGCCCCAACCTTGTCAGTCAATCCCGATACAAGTTGCTATAGAAAATTTCACTTTTCCATCTAATTCAGGTGTGCAACTGCAACTGAGATAAACATCTATAAGGAGCAAAGAATCTATGGGCTCTGATTCTTGCTCACCAGCAGAGACCAGGCCGTCATGCTAAACATGGGCAGCCAACCCACTCTATCTATTTGAAACATGGAAGAACTGGAGACAGAGTCCTATGTGATAGCCAGGCATGTTCCGCTTCTTGCCTGCTGGAGGGATTTAAGCCCTTATCTCCTTGCAATGTGCAGTAGCACAGTGGTTATATGGAGGTCAAGACTGTCAGGTAGAAATTTGGGAGTATGTGAGGAAAGGTAGCAGCAAGCTGGAGACAGCTGTGTGGTGTTGGTGGAGAGCAGAGGGTCTGAGTGTTGACCACCACTCTGATCTCTGTCTACTTTATCCAGCTTAATGATCACAATGAGCATGATAATTGTAAACACAGTGCCTAGCTGCTGAGCTCTGTCAAGATTAGAGCAGTTCTTATCATCTGGGGAGCTATAATATCAGAATCAAGGCAATCCTGAGGCTTCGGTCCTTCAGTGTCAGCCAACTATTTCCAGACTTAGCCTTTCAGAAATAGACCCCTAAAATTTTGTCATTATGCCCCTGACGGTTTGCAAAGGAGCTAGTCCCTGTCTTGTATTTCCCCAACTGTCCTGGTCACTGTAGAGCAGTTCAGTTCCCTATACGGAAGAAACCACTTGAATACCATTATCAGAGGGGTTCTTGTCTCAGCTCGTAGTCAAAGCTCACTTGTGGGTTTTTAGTTTGTTTGTTTGTTCACTTGTTTTGGCTCAGACTTTTGAATGTGATTGATAATTAACTTCTTTTCCTTACCACATTCCTCTATCCTCTCTGACATTTCCACAACTGATTACTCATATGTAGGTATAAGCCAGATAGTTTAGAAAAAAACACTTGTCATCATCTGTGTTAAGCAACATAACATCATATTTGACAACCATTAGCTCTCTGACTCAAGGTTTTTGCACTGATCAAGTATCCTTTTAAATAAGTGTGCATGAGACTGTACTCAAGTGACTGAAATAGATCTTTATTGTTGCCATTCCTTTACCAGGGTGTAATAACAGGAAAAGAGATATCCAACAGTTTGTCACATTTTACATTTAATTTGTCTCATACCACATCTCCTTGCAGCTCTGAACATCACGTACACAAATCAGAACTGTTGATAGCTCAGTACACGGGGATTGATTTCTCTGCTATCAAGGCTGGGCTATTATTAGCTAAGTTTCTGAACGTCATTGCTAACAAGATAGAGCAAGTACTTGCTTGCTGCATCAGAACAGAGATCCCATCTTTCATCCCTTGTTCTTTCCTTTGATAATAGTCCCAGCCTTTGAGCTTCCACAGGTTATAATCTGAATCATTTCAGGCCTGAGATTCGTGTTTATTTGACTCTAAAATATTTTCTTCCTTAGGAAGACTTCAGCTCCTCCAGTCCCACTGGGAGATGATCTGCATCTCATGACAGTATGTGAATTTATGCAGAATATCATCAACACTCTCTGAGGACAGGAGCCCTGCCATGCTCGGTTCTGAGAGTTCTCTTCTTCTGGTCAGATTTCCATAGTCTTCCTCATATAGAGGATTGCATTCAGAAGATTCATTAGTAAATGTGCTGGTTTTGGTTGGGATAGAATTAATTTTCTTTACAGTAGCAGGTATGGGACTGTGTTTTGGATCAGTGCTGAAAATAATGTTGAGAAGATAGAGATATTTTCATTATTGCTGAGCAGTGCTCGCATAGACCCAAAGCCTTTGTTGCCTCTCATCCCACCCCACCACTGACACGGCCACAGCTTTTGAAGAGGCTCTTGAGCTAGCCCAAGCTGCTGCACAAACCGTGCCAAGACAGGGGCTGCCCCAAGCCCTCTGTGGCTCGGGTGACAGTGCAGAGACGGAAGGCTTCAACTGCTCTTGGCTGGGAGGACGATGGAACAGTGTCGAGGCGCTGCCAGGAGAAAGGAAGGAGGCACTCCTGTATCCTGTATCCAAGGAGAGGTTTATTCCCGGATGGGGGAGCAGGGACAAGAGCCCTAACAATGGGGTACATGAGGTTTTAACTGGGGGAGGTACAAGGGGTGGGCCCCGGACATTAACCAAAGGAGGGCCCAGCCGGGAACTGGCAGGAAAGCATTTCAATCCTGGTACAGGGGAGCAGGCTACAAACCCAGTGGCCTACCGAGTACCACAGAACTTTCTTCAACGAGGGGAGGGGTTCTGTGAGGATTGACAACCAGGTCGGTGTAACTCAGAAGGATCTGGAACAAGAGGCCTGGATATGGGTAAGATTGGCATGGGACTGGGCAGGGTTTAGGGTTGGGGGGTACCGAGTGGAGCGAGGAGGAGACTCGGGAGACACCAAACAAATGGTGGAACATTAAACAGCCCAAATTAACCAGGAAACCTAAATTAACTAATCAACACACTACCACACACCACTGAGGAGGCCGGGGGTGCACAAGCAGTTGAGAGGGGACAGAGGCGGGACAGCCAATCCCTGCTGACCCAAGGGATATATTCCCTAACACGTGGCATCACACTCAGCACATAAAGCTCAGAGTGATGGTGTTGGTCTTCTCGAATCACTGTTACCTGTGATGGTGCCCTGCCTGAGGGGTGCTGAACACCTGCCTGCCCATGGGAAGAGGGGAATTAATTCCTTTTTCGCTTTGCTTGTGTGCACAGCGTTTGGTTTATCTGCCAAACTATCTTCATCTCAACATACAAATTTTCTCACTTTTACCTTTTCAACACCCTCCCTCATCCCACCAGGGAGGAGTGAGGAGTGACTGAATGGCTGCATGGTGCTTAGTTTCCAAGTGAAGTTAAACCATGAGAGTAAACTAAACTTTTCTGTCTGAAGGACAAGTATAATGGCACTGTCCCACATAATATAATTCCCATAAGGAAGAATACAACATAATAATTTCTGAAAATGATTTCAAGTCCTGGTGTGAGCTTTTGAACATGACTCACGCATTCAGACAATGTTTCAATCTCAAACTTCAGTACTCCATTTTCTCAGTATGTCAGGGCCTTTCATATCCTTGTTCTGTACCTCTGAAGAACTACTTTTATACCTCATTTGTACCAGCACACAAAGCTCAGACAGACCAGGAGGTTCCACACAACCAAACAAACAAGCTGTTGTGATTTGTGAAGGTATTAAACAAGCTAGGACAAGTAAAAAGGGCAGTTTCTCTGCAGGCTTAGTATCTGGAGAACAGGCTTTCCAGAGCCATTGGACATTTCCCTGAGCATTAGGTTATTCTGTAACATTGTCACTAAGGCAGTGCTGTGGCAGGAATAGAGCTGTGGTTATGACACTTCCCTATGACTGTGTAGGCCATAGCACTTTCAAAATATATTAAATAGTGCTTGCCATATTGGTTGTGCTAGATCTAACTGACTTCTGTGTCTAAGTCTCACTGAAAATCCAGATGGAGCTCTGTGCCTGGTCCTTAAAAGTTTATAGTTGTGTGAATTTTGGGAAGCCAGGAAGATGCAGGAAAGAGCAGACATCCCAAATGTAAGCTTACATGATACAACTTATCAGATTGACTAATTAATCAGTCCAGACATAGTCCAAGCATTCTATCCAGGTACTGGGCATAACTGAAACCCTTCCAACTCCTTGCAGGCTTCATTAACTAACACCGGCCTCAAGACCCCAAAGCAGTTGGCTTGATGCGGCTCAAAGAGCTGTGCTCTGTGCTTTCCCTTGCACAAGCAGACAGTGCCAGTGTCCCCACACACCAAACTTTGCTAAACATTGGCAGGACAAGGCAGGGCCGTCAGTCTCAGAAGTGGAATGGCTAAATTGTAAGGCTATTACAGGTACTGGTATGCCCTACATCCCTCCACTTGCCAGTGTCTAATGCTATGAAGATATTCCAAGGACTCTGCAGTTGCTAAACCACTAAGACTTCCAGTCACCTTGTTACTGGAGGGAGTAATCCCCTCATTCCTGAAAAAATTAGGACTTGATTAACTTAAGGATGCAATTCAGTTAATATAGATAGGTGTCAAATATCAGCATTTGTAATACTCTGAAGTAGACACTGGACCTCCAGAAAGAAGGCTGTGGGACTCAGGCATGACAGCTTCATATGCATAGCTTGGATACTGTGGAGTGTTTCAAAGGGCATTACATTCAGAGAGCTGAATCACCCCCCAGATCATTATGGCTAAGAATGGAAAATGCGTGTAGCCTCTCACTCCAAGTCCCCCACTGATGCTCTTTTGGCTGGACCAGACTTCCCTAAAGGCTTGATTGTGCCACCTCCCAAGCCTCTGAGCTTTCTGGATGATTCACACTGGACCATGAGACTGGGAATGAACAACAGATCATGTGATGGAAACACTTCTGCATATGCGGTCATGGCATGCCCTCACATGCATGCGCTCATGAGCTGAGGGAGTGGCCATGCCTTTGACTCTGCTGGAAGATGGTGCTTTCCCTGCAAAGACCCTGCAAGCTTTATCCGGTTTTCATTGTAATATCGTGTTTCTTCTCCTCTTCCTTGGCACCTGTCACCTAAAAACTGGTCAGCAGATCAGGCCAACTTGCTGCACTAGTCCTAAGCCACAAGGGAGATGCCCCCAGCATTGTGGTGAGTGTATGAATGCTGTCAGGCAGAGCAGGAGTGAGTCTCTGGTATAACAGAGAGGTCTGATCCTACCTACTGCACAAGTCTTTACCAGCTTCTCCTCTACTGAGCAAATTCTTAAACTGAGAATCTGAGATTAACTGTGCAATTTATTAGCAGAAATCTCAATGTATACCTAAACATTTGACTCCTTTTTGCTACTCATAGAAAAATGTTTGCTTCCAAAAATGGCTTTTAATTGCACATCAAGCCTAATTCAATCCTGAGCCCACGGATCACACTGCAAGTCCAGCAAGAACCTGAGAGCCCTTCCCTTTTAAGAGGAGTGATTCAGATTTATAGAAACTAAATACTTAATTATCAAACTGAAAGTTAATATGGCAACACGGTAGCAGGAATGGCAGTTGCTGTGCACATCTCTTTCCCTTGCCAGGTTGTTAATTTCTATAGGCATTATGAATGAGCTCCATAAAAGAAAAATAGGCACAATTATGATACAAACATTTTCCCTTTGTGACTGTCCATCACCATCCTCCTCTTGCTACTGCTGGACTGAGAAGAATTTATCCCCTGTATTTACATAGCGATACACTTTATCACTATCACTTTTGAAAATAGAAAGTGACTGTGATGATTCATACTGTGCATTTTAGTAGTAACACTGCAATAGAAGTTGCTAGATTGTCAAGCTGTCTTCAAGAAGAAATTGTCACTTTGGCTGATGGCTTAGCTGTTAAAACAAGCATCTCTTTGAAAGTTGTCAGGCCAACACAGAATGGGAGCCTGGCACCCATAAATGGTATTTATGTTTGATAACATTCATTTCAGCTACAGCACCTCCCTGCATGGGGGGAGCAATCTCATTAACATTGACTTTGACTTTCTTCACCAAATGAATGACTACTCATTCTTTAAGGACAAAATTCACATTACCCTGGGCAGAGACCAATTAAATGGAGTTCCTCTAAGTGTCTGTATACAGAAGACAAAAGGGATGCAGTTTTCATTGTTTTCTTCACTGCCCCTGAACTTAACCTGGATTCAAACTTGTTTAGTTTCTGTGCATTACTGCACTGGTGATCACTTCACATGAGGAAATTTAGGGAGCTTTTTGAAATTGTTTTACTATATATATCTATACCCACTAGTCTTTTGCACATCAAGAACTTGCAGATACTTGAAAGAATGGCATCCTCTCCACACTCTTGTGAATTAATGCTGTTGGACGTATGTGACTTGGCAACACTTGCCAGAACTAGTGGGAGTTGTGAGGGTGTAGCAAGTCATACACAGAGTGGACTGGGAAGGACAAGGATGTTCCATTTCGATAAGGCAGTTCCCCCGGAACTTAGCTCAAAGCATACTGAGAAGCCAAATGGGAAGCTTTTATTTTCCTTGAACACTGAAGTAGTGTTAGACAAAAGTTTGGGAGCAAAACAAAGTTTTGACAAAAAGAGTCTTTTGCTGAAACTAAATGATCTAACAGTTTCAGAAGATCAAAGCTAGACTTAAGTCACCTGGAAGCAAACAGGTCTGGGAACCCACAACTATAAAACCCATGGCTCTGAGGAAACCAACCATGCCAGCCTTTCCAAAGACTTGTGAAGCTGTAAAAACTCCCAAAAGCCCAGTTCTATCTTGTTCCCATAGAGCATCCACGATAGCAGAACTTACTGCCTAAAAGTCCTGATATAGATTCTCGAGGACCATTATTCCAGGATAATTATGCCATGCTGGCAGGAACCAGAAACTGGTTTTCCCCAATATTTATAGGTTTTGGTGCGGAGCAGAACCTAGACACATCAGGCCTCCACAAGGACTCATCTTCTGGTTGATCTTGCAAGAGACCCTGGAGTACATCTGCTGAGCACTTGGACCTCAGACAGTACCTAAAACACACCCCCTGACAGGCCCCTATGATTAAATCTGCTCCTGTTTAGGGAGCACCGACTCCTATGCATCCAGGAGAGGAGGCCTCATCTCCAGAGCCATCAGCTGGGACTCTCAGGCTCGAAGCTGCTGAGCCAAGAGGTGGCTGAGTTATCCTCTTCCTCAGCCCATTGCCACATGCAAATATCTCAGCCTGCAAAGCTCCTCCTGGTGCAGGTCAGGGATCGTGGGCACAGGCAGCATACATACACACACACAGAGGGAAGTCGGTGCATAATGAGTTCAATTCACACACAATCAGCAGCCCCTTGAAAACAACAGGCTAATTACACTGAAGAAACAGAGGAGATTATAGAACAGGAAAGGAACTAAGAGTAAAACCACTGTACATACAAAATGAAACCACCATTCCAAATAATATTTGACCATCTAAACCTCTTTCTAAAATAAATCTTTCCAGCTCTCACAGAGGCTAAGATCACACTGGGTATCTTTCCAAGTTTTTTGGGGAATTTCCAGTGCCTAGCCTTTATTCTTTTAGATAAGTTCAACTCAGGCCTCCAGAGCATGAGGGCTAAAACCTGGGAAATGCTGGGCACTTGCATCTCTTACTGAATAGCCTTTTATCAGCCTATTTAGGTTATCCCAGTTTAACCCTATAATCCCTCCCAGCAATTCAATGACTCAGATTAACTAGATGCTTGGCCAGCCCAAGCTCCAGGCTGAAGGTTGGAGAGTGGCTAGTCCCCAGACAAATGATGCATAGAAGTTGTGTCTGTGGGTTGCCATGCCAACGCTGTTCACAGATTGCTCAAGATCCAGCAGGACTTGGCAAGGACCTTTTGCTTCCCAGAGACCCACTGACAGGTAATATTGCTGAGTTTCTGTCCTATTGAAATGCTCAGTACAGGCATCTAATTCATTTTCATCTGACTTTGCATAGCAAAAAGAGAAGTGGGAGGGAAGAGCAGGGCAGTGAGGGACCTTCCTGTTCCCAGCACAATGTGGGATTCACTTGCTGTGCAGGGCAGTTTTATCTTTTCTCTGAGCATGAAGAACAGTACTGCTCTGAATAGGCTCAGGCAGTCAAAGGCATCTGAGGATATTTCATAACTGGTAGTTGCTGACAGTGTATTCCCACAGCATGCTCTGTCTGAGAGCTTGGGATACTAACCCACAACACAGAGCATGGATACAAAAATCTTTTAAAAACAACAGAAATCCAGCAGTGACTTGGATGTGGGTGCTCAGCTTCTCTTTGCACAGGTGGAACGTCTGTACATGGGCCCAAGCAGCGTCAGACCCAGCACTCAATCCACAACTCACGGAGGAACACAGAAAGGGCAGCAGAGACGTCAGTAGCCATTGGCTCAGCTCAAGAAGTCAGATACACTCCTCCCCTAGAGAACATTTAAAGCGTCCAGTATCCATGTCCTTGGTAGAGCTGGCTGAGCAAACTGTAATGAATAAATTATGTAAATACATTAGCACCCTGCCTTCTGCTCACAAATCATTTAGGGACCTCTTTTCTCCTCTATCAGCCTCACTGTTCTTGAGGAATTTATGCCAAAGTGTTTCTGTGTCAAATTTCTGCCTTTAGGTTATTTCCAAACTGCTCGTCTTCCCTCTGCCCCTTCCCCCTTTGCTGCTTGTTATTCAGTGGGTGTAAGGTTCTCCTAAGTCACATGAGACACTGTTTCCTCCTCTCTAACTTTCCTGGCTGAGAAATAATAAATGGCTGAGTGGTAGAGACACATTCCCATGTGATGCTTAGAGATAAATTATTGTTTTAAACCCTGTGCTTTGTTTTGGGAGACCAGTATTTCATATGGGGCTTGGGATTCCACTACATGGCCCACTGCCTAACAGTTAAGGGTTCCAACACTCATTGTTGCAACACCTAGGTCCTTCTGTTGACTTAATGCCTGTATCTTTGCCCAGAGCAAAATACACTGGAAAAGATAAAAACAATCCAAATAAACAACAAAGCATTGGCATCACTCACTGGAATAAAGAGCAAAACAAGACAACTCTGGGTGTTATGGCTCCTTAGCTGATATTTTTTTAGTCAAGTACAAGAACAAAGTTTTTTTGCTGGCCAAAATGAGGGCACTTGTTGTCACACATCACTCTAGCCTTATCTAACTGAAGACTGCCACCAAAAGAAGCAGCCCAGTGCATTCATCTCCATCTGGATTTAGGTTTCTGCTCTTTTCTTAACACTGGACAAAGTGCCTATGCAGGTACTGAGGGAGATTAGCCATATCCCTAGGCCAGGTCAATCCTGTTTCTGTGGGCTACCACTTGGCTGAATCACTGAAGTGTGCTGACTGCCTCTTTGTATCCTTGAAAACCAACTCCAGCCATGGTTGGTGGCCTGAGAGAGAGAAGAGTGAGACTGAGGAGGGACAGAGCTGGACTGACTCACTCTGGGGGGTGTTGGGAGATGCATTGTCTGTGCTCAGCAGCCACTGTGAAATATCTAACATCAGCTGGTATCCACTCGTGATCACACAGGTTTCTTCAAAGGTTGCCTGCTGTCCCTTAAGTGCAGCAAGAAAGAGAAGGAGCAGTCTACTCCAAATCCTCATCCCAGTCGTGATGCCAATCTGTGGGGCCAGAACCACAGAGGTGATTAGAAATTGTCCTGCTAATGTTAACACCAATTCCCTCTCCCTGTCCTCTGGATGAGGAGGACCCAGGACTGAGGCTTAGGACAGAGAGCCACAGGGGCATCCTGCATCCACAACCATCTTATGCCAATAATGGCTTTTTGAATGAAAGAAAGTGGGAATTTACCAAAAGAAGTGAATGCACTTAGACTAACCATATGCTTAATTTACACATTGATTTACGCATCAACAAGTTTAATATCACACACAGCATCTTCATAGTTCATATTTGTGACAAGTACAGAGATTACTTATGGTAAATATGTGCCAGTCTGGACCCAGAATTTTTAAAAACCTATCCATTATCACAGAAACAAAGAAAATAGGAATAATTCATCAATCTGTCAAAGGCAAGGCTAGCTCTACCTGCAGCATTCCTGGCAGGTATTTCATAAGTCTGGTCTTAATGGCCCTCATCAGAGGGATGCTACTGTTTCTGAAGAATCCTATTCCATAAAAAAGACTTTTCAAAAAGTCAGCTTAAATCTTTGTTAAACATACAACTTATTGTATTAGCCACAATGAATAGAGACATAAGGGTTTATTACCATCTCATTGAGTTAGCATTTTTATTTATTTGAAGTCTGGCAGGCACAAGTCTCACCAGTCTTCTCTGCATAAATTAAGCAGACATATTTCTTGACACCTGCCCCTGCAGATCATGTTTTCTAGACCTCTGACCAGGATCATTTCTTTCCCCTGGACTTTCTACAATTTTTTTTGAAGTCTGGTACCCAAAACTGGAATTGGCTCCCTACTGGAGACTTTACCAATGGAAGGATTACCTCATATGTCTTTTGTACAATTCTGCTGTTTATATATCCCAGAATAATATTTGCCTCTTTCACAACAGGATGCCATTACTGACTCATGCTGAGTTTATGACCCACTACAATTCCCAGATCTTTGCTACCTCTCCTCTCATTTACCATTAAGTATTCAGGGAGGCATTTAGCCCTATCTAGATGCCAGTTTATATTCAAGGCTATTCTGCTTCTTTTAGAGTATTTCTTAAATTCCTCAGACCTTTCTCTCAAGATGCTTGCAATTTGTCAGTGCTTAGAGTCAAATCCAGATTTAAAATATGTGCTTTAGTGCATCATTCAAGTATCACTGTAATGATAACAGTGGATCTGGACCCCAGGACAGCCCCTTAAAGAACCTTACCTGCTAAGTCCAATCAGCACAATACTGAACTGCTGACAGCAGATCCCTGGCTGTCATTCACCAATAAATACCGTGGCTGTTTCGCAGCAGCTTTGTCAAGAGTCAGTGGTCCCAAAGCCATGACTTTTGGGCAGCAGAGCTTCAAACCAAAGCTGACATGGAAAGCAATGCAGCATGTTTTCCAGTATTATTGTTCATTGAGCCCAGTGAATTTAGAGGCCCATGATTCAGACCACAATTCCCTGGGTGCTTATGAAAATGCCATTTGAGGCAGTGCAAAAACCTTACCGAATTCTTGCCTATCCACATGACTTGTTACCCAGTCATAGGAAAAACAAGCGAAGAAACAGGCTGGTTCGATATGATCTGGTCATGACAAATCACATCGATAACTACTTATCACTTTGTTCTCTTGCACATCATTTGAGCCCTTGTCCGATGATCTTTCTGGGAAATGAGAGTCAGATCAACTGGGATTCTGTGTCATCTTTTTTTCCATTTTTTAAATAATAGGCACTCTTTCAGCCTTTTTCTAGCCCAGCATCATCCAAATTCTCAAAGATAATTACCGTGGCCTTCAGGATTGTTCAGCCAGTTCCCTAAGTAACCTAGGGTGAATTACAGGCCTGAATGATCTGAGAAAATCTAATTTATCTAAGCAGTTTCTAAACATTTCTTTCACTATTCTTGCCTGAGTTCTCACCCTTTTGTGGCTGGTGTTAAGTGTGTCAGCTATCTGATTATAGTCAGGCTTTTTAATGAAGACTGAAGCAGTAAAAGGCATTAAACACTTTGGCCTTCTTGGCATGTTTTGTTATTAGCTTTCCTGTCCCATTTATTAGCTGGACAATGCTTTCTCTGATCCTCCTCTTACTGCCAAGAAAGTTGTACAGTGTTTTCATTTTCTTTTATGTCTCTGTAGCTTATTTTTTGCATTGGCCTTTCTTATTTTCTCTAAATACTTATGTAGTTCTTCTGTATTCATTTTTAGTTTCCTGACTTGGATTTCACTTTCTGTATATTTCTCTTCCACTCTTACAGTTGCTGAAGAATTACTGACTTGGCCAGACTGGTCTGTTTCTAGAAATGGTGTATTTTCCTTCCACTGAGTGAATTTGGAGGACAGGTTTACTTTCTTTAACAAATACCAAATCTTCTGTTCCATTCTTTTTTCTCTGGATCCTTATTGTTCATATCTATCAGTTTTATGAGTGTGCTCAGACTTGCTTTGCACGATTTCTCTGATTAGATCACAAAGATTATGAATTGTCCTCTAAAGGAGGCAGTTGTCTAGAAGAAAAATGTAGATATCTGGGACATCCTTTAATAAAGATTGACATATGACTTTTCAGGAATCCAGGTGACATGAGCATAGTCTTCAGTCTTGAGATAGTAATATATAATTCATTGACAAAAGAATGGGCCAAAAAAAGATGGTACAGTGAACTTCAATAACAACGTAAATGAAGCAGTTAATGACCTTATTAGATCTAAATGCTGGACTAAGGTTAGATATGCCTGATGGATTTGCTAATGATAATGATTTGGCTGATGTCTATACATACAACTCTAATGAAGATCTATTGCTTTCTGGCTTCCCCAATTTTATTTAGTAAGGTTAAGAAAGCATTACTTCAAATGAGTTTGAATAAAAGTGCAGTGGCAAGTAACCTTGACCACATATTATTTAAAATAATTGCTTCATTGAAGCTAAAATTAGAAACAAATTTATGTCATGTCTTTCTTCATTGCAAAACACTGTAGTGTCACTGTAAATGATGACATTTTCCAGTGAGGCAGCATAAAAGCAAATGCTTTCTGTTTCTCAGCTATCCAAAAGCTTGGTGCAGACTCCAGTTTCAACTTTATCAACAGGGTTTTGATTTAGCAGAGTGAAGACTTTAAAGCATTCTGCCACTCAGCCTGAGGTAAAAAAATTACGAGGAACTTTTTATTTAGGAAATTAGGGTGATTTCAGCCATCTGGGACAAGCAGTGGCATGTGGTGTTCACAGGCAGCACCTTACCGTATTACTTTAAATAACACCTGAGAAAGGCACTTCCAGTGGGCAATTTAAATCTTGGGTAGGTCAGCTCTCCCTTAAGGGTAAAGAGGGAAGCAAAGGTTCCTAACTTGCTCAAAGCATCTGCAGCAAGGTTTTATAACATGCCCTTCCTGGAGGCTGGAGTTGCAGCTTGTGTTGTATTGTGAAAACCAGTCCTATTCTTTAGCATCATCCAGGTCTGGAGAAACTGATAGTGACTGGATGAACATCACCCTTGAGAACAGGGTGAAATCTGAAGTGTGACTGATAGATATGTAAAAGACATAAGCAAAGATTTACTGGATGCCCTCCTGCACTGTTGAACATAAATATAGGAAACAGCTGAGAGGGGAAGAGGAGGAGCTGTGAGGTGACATATCTGAGATCAAGCACATAATCAGGTGTCCCAGGGAGGAGAGGGAGGCACCTGAGTCTTGGTTTCCCTACTATGTACCTGTGCCTGTTCAAGAATATAAGACTAATGCAGATAGTAGATCCTTTTCCTGTGTATTTATCTAAAAATAACTATAGATGTATGCTCAGTGATAATGACTGTCTGGTGCAACCTGTTGGAAGTGCTATCACTGCCTGAGGCTTTTTAAACTTTGAAAAACAAAAACTTACAGCTTTTCCCCCCACTGAAAAAGAAGGCCAAGACATAACAGTTATAGCATAACAGGCAGAATTATTTCTGTCCGTTTGGCTGTGAGGGTTTTTTTGTGTATTTGTACTCATGGGTGTCTGGGTGTGTGCTTGTGTCTATGTGCCCATATGTTGTAAGTTTTCGATACCCTTGTAGGCACTGACAATGAAAGCTTGTCAAGTTGTTCTATTCATGCTGCATAGCTAACAGGGACAAATGTTTTCCTTATCACAAGCTAAATGACAAAAATCTCAGAATTTATTAACATTAACAGGTATGCAAGAGTCCTCACAATACCCTTCTAGTGAAGAGTCAGCAACATTTGTGTCATTCTCTATTAATCTAAAGAGATTAAGACTCCTGAAATGTTTTATTTTCACTTTGTATTAAAATAAACATCTATTTGTGTTCAGCATCATATAGGGAGACGAAGGGGCTATTCCTGCAGACAGGAATTATCTTTCTCTCCAAGTTTGGTGGCTGTGATGAGGCCACAGACCTGCAGTCTCACCCGTAAAGCTCAGGGAGCTGACAGGCATGCACACTAGCACATAACTCAGCATATGCTGTGATTCTGTGATCTCTCTACCCCACTAAGAAAAGCTACGCAAGCCAGCTCAGAAACAGAGCTGACTCTGCTCAGGAAATCAAACCCATCCACACCTTATTGTGCAACTGAACAATGTGTTACTCATTGTGTACAGAAACATCACATGTGAACATCCTAAACCTCCATGGGGCAATAAAGGGAATGAATGGTGCTGAGATGCTGCCTGGTTCCCACCAAGGTGAATGGGAGCAGAGGATATTCGGCACATCCCATGAAGACATCCAACACCTTCAAGATTTTATCTGAAACTTGATGTGCACTAGAAAGTCTTGTTGACAGAGTGCGCTATGGGCAGACACAAGCCTGCTCTGCTGGTATTTGGAGCCAGGAAGGCTGCATGACCATGTTAGTACGGAACCAGCCAGTGCTGGTAAATCCTGCCGAGTCTGGGTGTGTTATTTCAGGCTTGGCACACTGCTGCCATCATCACCTGCTTTTTCTTCAGCTCAAAGAGATTCACCAGGGAGCTTCAGTCTGCACAGAGCAGCAGCAAGGACAAGCTCACATCAGCAGGTTTCATTTTTCTTCCAGACTTTGTACACGATGACATACTGCTAGCTTAGAAAGCTTGAAAAAAAAACCCCACAGAAACATGCATTAACCCCTTATTCCTGCCTGGAAGAAACAAGGGATTCCAGTCCTTACACCTTCAGGATTAGGGATTGGGCGAGTCCTACTGCTGCAGACACAAATCTCTTCATATGCTTGTGCTGTTCACACTTAAATGAGTTGTTGGAGGACAAGATAACAAAGGCTGTATGTACTTGTGGTCATCAGCACGGAGGCACTGTGGTCCACTTCTGCTCCATCTTTCCTACAACAGTTCCTCAGGAAATACCTGTTCCTCCAGTGCTGTGTGCTGGCTGCTGTAGCCCCAATTTCAAAGTCTGCTCATTGAGATTAAATTGATCACTGATTCTACTTCCCCTATATGTTTTAAAAAACATACCTTACGTTGGAAAAGATTCTTTTCTTGACAGGTTCCATATGTGAACAGGGACATTTAGCTTACCCCAAAGAGACAACACATTAAACCCTTGTTTCTGCCTGAAGTCAGCAAAAAGTACCATTTTTACACCCTCAGTGCTTAGGGACTGGGTGAATCCCACTGGCTGGGCCTGCAGGAACAAATCCTTACTGGAACCGGTAGGAAGTGTAAACTTCAAAAGTGTGAGGAAGGTGAAAGTTTGTCCAGATATTTCTGTCAGTTACACTGGGGAGATTTAGTGGAATGAGTAAAACCATGAGTCATGTGTCCTCAACACAAGAAATCCCCCCTGTCTGAGACTACCCCAAGGGAGCCTCCAGGCTCTACAGAGGAGAAAACACCCTTCTGGGGTAAAAAAAAAATGGCAACAAAGACACCTTACTTGGGATGGGCTCAAGCAGAAAGGTCGTATTGCGCTCAAAACCAGTTTGTGGAGAGTAGTGGGGAAAAAGACAAAGGTATTTTTTTATTTCCTTTCTAACATTAGATTTTCCTCATTCAGCAATGTCACAAAATGATTTATTTAAAAGTAGAGCCCTTGCCTACACACATGGTGCAAAGACCCTGATAACACCACCTCAAAAATGTTTATCAAGTGTGTGCTTCTGAGTACCTGCCTCTGTGAATCACATTATCACTCATCAGCCTGTGGTCTGTCAGTGCCTCTGTTGCACAGTTGATGTACTAAAGAGATTTTTCAAGGGGGAAAATTGGAGCATGTGTCCTGACAGTTTCTTATACCTACACATATTCTAGGAAATCAATTATGCCAAGCTTCTCCAATATTTCTGCCATGGTTGTCAGAGCCCCAGTTCTCCCCAAGAAGCAAAGGCTTGGACTGCTGTAGGACTTCCTGACCTCATATGGTTTCCACAAAGTAGCAACAGTCAATGGAGTCAGTATTTCCGCAGCAGAGCCACACCAGCTTGTGGGATAACACATCTGGTCCCATGCTTGTGGCACTGGCAGTGGTGTATGCTTCCAGAGAAGCTGCTTTCATCATTCCAGAGTTTTTCATCCATGTATCATAATACATGTGTCTCCATTGCAGGGCAGATGTCCTTCCCACTTTCTGTTGCAATCCTAGTTATCCAGACTAACAGACCTGCTGGAGCACAGCACATTTCCTTACTATCTCAGCATATGGGCTCCCCTCTAGGAGAGGGACTGTGCCTTGCAAGACCTCACTGCAACACATATGACACCGGAGAGCGCAGCTGCGCCCAGGCCTGGGAGGTCAGATGTGCTCTGAACTGTTCCATGCTATTTCCATGAGCCTAGAAGCAATGGCCAATGGGATGTCTCAGTCACATCCAGTTCTGAACAATAAAGAGACAGGCAGAGAAAATGACACCATTTCAGGGTAGTCCCTAAGCACTCACAAACCCCTCATGCAACAGTACCTCCCATAAAGCAATATGCTATATCCCAGAGTGTAATCCATCTACTGTTGCCATGAAAGTCCCTGGGCAAGTACCTGTATTGTAATACTTCTTCAGTTAATTTGCCCTGGGTAGAAATACACAGTGTTGTCACCTATGTATCTTGACTACTCAGAGGTAATGGCAATGACACATTTTGTGAGAAAGCAGTAAAATATAAATGTGTTTGAATTATCCAGATTACATCTTGTGATCTTGAGCCTTTGGAAAGCATCTCTCCAGACTTCTTTAAGCTGAAACAGCTTCCCAGCCTCTTTTGTATTAGCTCAGTTCTAGAGCCTGAGGCAGATTGCCCCAAGGCTAGCTTGTTTATGTTGCTAGAAAGTCACAGCAGCCATCTACCATCCTGAGGGTATTGCCAGAGTACAGCACACACAGTCCATGCTCCCTGCATCTGGGGCAGAGGGACCCAGCAGTAAGGAAGGAAGGTATGTCCAGAAACCAGAAGAGGTGTCTATACAGCACAACGCAGCACTAAGACAGCCAAGGGAGCTCAGGCTCTTCTAAACTTAAACACCAGCAGCGGATGACTTCAGAGACAAATCTCTTATTCTTTTGAAAAATCCTAGCAAATTGTTTTAATTGTAAAGAAATAATCAGAGGGAATGAATTTGAGAGAGTTAGTCTATTAATCATTTATTGTGGTCTTTTTATATGGTATTGTGCTGCTGCTATGATATGTTAAATATTGCAGCTTGATGTGTGGTCCCTAGGCCCAAGGAGCCCTATAAATTAGATGGATTTTTCTAAAGTTTTCTCAGTGAGAAAAGTTCCAGAAAAAGTGAGAATAGCTACATATTGTTCTATCTCCTTAGATGCAAAATAACCCCAGTTGACTGTGTATTATCCTAGCTGCACAATATTATTATGGGAATTGTATCCACAAGAGTTCCTTTTCTATAATGGGGTTTTGAACAGGAGAAGTAAATGGCTATTGTGAGGTACAATATCCAAATAATAAGAAATTTTCTCAGGTCATTATACAGAGATTTAAACTTGGAGTAAAATTTGACTTTGTCTTTCCCAGAATGAGATGTGAGAAAGGTAACCAATGTTCCTGGCCCAGCCTTCTTTATTAATGAGCTGGAGTCAATGTCAGACTTTCTCCTATGAAGCATACAAGGAGGGAATCCTTCATTCACTCAAACAGGTCAGAATGTATGCTCCTGACTTGTGTGCACTCCAGACATGTGATCTGAGGGACTTCAAGGCCTTCCACTGCTCACAGAAAGGTTACAAAAGTCTGACCTGTAAATAACCATCTCCAACCAAAGTCACAAAAGATCATGTTTCCTCCTATCCAATCCAGGGGACCAATTTTCTCCTGGTAAAGCTATTCTCCTTGCAAAATTATTATGTCCCTGTCCTGATAGCAGCAAATGCACACCTGAACTAGCTGCTGCTGGAGTGGGGTGAGAAATATATTTGTCGTTCTCTGAGAAAGAGAGCTCTCCTCATGCCTTTTTCTCTTTAGTTTTAAACCAGAACAGTATCAGGTCCAATGTATTAACAAATCAAAGCTGACTGCACTCAGCACCTCTCAGGAAAGCCCTACAGGAAACACCTTTGAAGGAGGTATCAGAATCACTGAACATGATACAAACTGGTAACACTGGAACTAGCAAAAAGATTAACAAAAATCAGCTTCCATACTTAAAAACAAACCTGGTCCAGAGTCTGTGAAAGAGAAGGTACATGGAACTCTACATAAAATTTTTATGATTTTCTGTTCTATAAATTAATAATACCAGTTTTGTCTGAAAAGACAAACAAACAAGCAAACAGAACCCCAACATACCAAAAAAATTCAACAGAAAACTAAAACAAAATTTGGACAATCTGAGCTCGCAGTCTTTGTGCCAACTTTCCCTTCATACAATGTCTGAAGAACCAGGTTTTGAAATTGTGCAGTGGAGTATAATTTGGTACAGTAAATTACCAGTATTGAAAATACTATGAGAAATGGCCACTACAAATACTGTCACAGGGATGGGACATTTCCAATGGCTTTTGCTTTTGTAAACCTCTCAGTTGATTTACACTGAAAGTTTTGCCTGAAAATGGACCAAGTAGAGACTGCAAGATTTTGATTGCTTTTTATTAATTCTGTGGAAAAATATTAATTATGATCCAACTTTCATTGAAGTCAATGGAAAACTCCTATTTAAGGAGCAGGCTTACCGTGGCCAAAGAGTAAACCCTAAATTCCATCAGTACAATCGCTCTTTTGGGATCTTCAGTCAGTCTGATTCAATGTAACCTTGGAGAAAATTTGGCTATTATCCTCTACAGAAGTGTATCGGGTTTTTATTAAAGTTTCAAGATGACCATAGTGACTTTTTGGCTCAGGCCACCAAATACTTTTCAATCACTTGTACCCACCCATTGATGCTTGTCGAGGTCTGGACTGGAGAATCCCAACAGAGCAGACTGGGGAGTACTTCCCCTTTGCTCCTCAGAAAATATGTTTTTAAAAAGCAACCAAAGGAAACAGCAGAACAACTAGCCAGGTTTATGTGAAGGCATGATCCTGGCTGGAGGGCTGTTGCACCATTAAATTAAACTGATATTATGGCTAGTGAGTACGGCAGAAGCGGCAGGACACTTGCACAGGCCCATCAGTCACGGCATTCCCACTAATGTTTCCTGCCTCTCTGCAGGGCTTAGTGCACTACACGCAAGGCAGATGCACAGCCTGCCTGGGTTCTAGCACTAAGCAGGGCTTGACATACATTTTAACTGAAAGCGTGACTCCTGGGGCAGGCAGAACATACGGCTTCCCGAGACAGGTTACATCCATCAACACAGAGCTTGGGTGTGGAGCAAGCTCAGGTCTAGCTGCAGTTACTAGGCTACAGGGCCAAGCCCATGCAGGTGTGAGGATTAAGGCTGTCTGAGCTTCTGCTTGCATGTAAATGGTACCTTACGAAGTCAGCTAAAAGAAGGGACTGTTGGAAAGCTGGCTACCTGCTCAGGTCTGCTTAGGTGTCTTGAGGGGAGTGTATTTGATGCTGGCTGGTGAAAAAAGTTGATTACCACCTAGAGTCAAAATTTTCAAAGACTTACTTCAGTTCTTCCTCTGCCACCCATGTACATCTCACACCTGGAGGTGAACAAAGAATTAAGTATAATCTCTAACCTGTGCTAGAAATATGCTTCTCCTCTCACACAAAATGTTGAGTCTTTTATTACTGCCCTTTGGGAGCTAGAGGCTTCACTTATAGCAGGAAAAAAAATATGCCAGGGAACATTCTGGATACCACAAATCTGTCAGTGCTGCTCTTGTATTGCTGGAATGGTCCTTGACATAGATATAGGCTGGTACAAGTGATGTTTTTCCAAGCTATTCCCAGTTCAGAGAACTCAAAGATCAGGAGCCACTCTAGGGTTGAAGTTTGCATACAGCCTTCCTGTTTTGAAGCCTAGAAGAGGTCAGTGGCATGGACAAAATCCTTTTGTGCCACCTGGCATCAGAGAGCAGTGGCAGACCTGGTGAGTTACTGTTATTGATGTAGCCACCATATCCACATAAAGTGAGAGAGTTATTTTTATAACTGTATTATTAAGCAGAATGGAAATGAGGTTGGAAAATGGAGGTCTCCATTCAAACAGTTACTAACAGTGGCAAGGTGTTTACCTTTGGCATTGCAATTACAGTAGCATCCTGAGTGAAAAGAGAAGTGACATTTAGATCTCTCCCTCCAGCTCCCCCAGATTCCAGCCTTCATGCAGTCAAGGGAGAGAAACCTGCTTTAGGGTTGTCTGAGCATGGCTGTAACTGCCTTGGGCAAGATGAAACAGAAGGTCTGCAATAAATCTAAGGGAACCTGAACTCAGACATTTTAAGACCTTCTTTCTTCACCTCTGGTACTCAATATACAATGCCAACCACCCAAGACCTTGAATTCTCAGAGCAGCCCCACATCTGCAGGTTTTATTGACTTCAGCTGACTTTGAGAAAATCAGATTTCAATTCCCTATGTGGAATTCTTGGAAAATAATGAAGAAAATATTAGCAGCTACTTTCAGAAATTTGGAGGGAGACTTCTATGCAGCCTCCCACAGGAACTTCATAACGGAAGCAGAGATAGAAACTACCCCTCCTAGATCACAGCCAATTACCTTAACCACAAGAGAATTCCACTTCTTCCTGCTTTGTATGTGACATAGGCTTGCTTTATTTTCTATCCATCACAGATACATTGGAAGAATCAGAAGTCCTGTGGAAAAATGGAATTAGATGAAATAAATAGAGTGTCACATCCTGTATGTACTAAAGGTCACACAGTGAAAGGTCTGTAGGAAATGTGTCAGGTCTATCATTCTCCTAGATAAAAAGCAATGTTTAGGTTATATTTAATTAACAAGGACTAATACAGGTCAAGACTATATGTCTTATATCCACAGGAAAAATTTGGGATGAATTTAAGTCCAACTTGCTTAGTTCATGTTAGCCACCTTTCTAGTATCGGCAAGGCTCCCATTCCCTGAAAAGTAGGTGAACAACTCTCTGCCTCTTGGTACATGAGCCGCTCTCAATTTAATGCAAATAAAAACCTGCAGTGTTAGAATACAGTATTTGTACTGCTTCAGCAGAGCATAGCTGTCGGTTTTCCAGCTGCACTCGCATTTATGCACATGTTGATGGAAATGGAGGTATTAATGTTACAGACAATGAAAAAGGAAAAATAGTAGCAAAATGAAGTAAACAGGGATTATGGAATTTGCTTTGATCTCAGTTTCACCCAGAGAAAAAAGAATGATGCCTGTGCAGTCATTAGAGTTGCTTCAGTAGTGGAGGACCAGTGTCACCAAAAGGTTCTATTGAAAACAAATCATGGTCCCTAGGTAGGGTCACCTCCTCCACAACATTGTACCTGAAATAAAATCTGAGTTCATCAACTCAACAGCCCGAACTGCCTATAATTCAGTGTATGGGGGTTAATCACCATGGTCCTGCCAGTGGCCTTGGGGTCAGTTCCACCCACAGGACATTTTCTCCACAGCACTGCCTGTTTCAAGAGGGACACCTGGTTGAGAGCCCATGAACAGTGGTGTTGCTGCCACTGCAGTGCCCAGCCAGGTCCTCAGCACCCATGTTGGTGAGAAGAGACTGAGTTACAGCAACATGATTCAAAAAGGATCCCAAACATGGCTTCTGGGTCCTATGGTTGAGTAGTCTGAGCCAGCTTTGGTCACCCAACAGCTGTAAAACCCCCTACCTCCCCTGATCTACCAACCAGAGCTGCAAGATCCTGGAGACAGCCCTGTCCCACCTCCTGTCTTCCCTCACACTGTCAGGTTCTTAGGTCTGCACAGGAGCTGCCTGGGTGGTAGCACTGTTTTTCCCTGCTGAGCTCTGCAATTCTGCTGTTTACAAGATACAGGTATGAAAAGCAAATCTGAGCCCCCCGCTAACCCCCCTGTAAACTCTGAAACCTCTGAAAGTACCCCAGAAATTCAGCACCTGCCTCCCAGTAGCTGACGTTGCCATTCCAATACAGAGGCAGGAGTTAAATAGCTCAGAGGAGCTGGACTTTCCTGCTCCTGGAGACACTGTGCTGAGCTGCCACCCCTGGCCAGATAGGCACCATGGCATGCCATCCCTTACTGTGCCAAGAGCACACAGGAGCTTTGATTCTGACTTCTTTATAAAAACAGAGGTAAAAAGCATATTGCTTTACCAAATTGCCTCCATAATGGAGCTGGTATCTTAGCTGGATCCCTTTCCAGGAGCCCTTTCCCAAGAATGCACACACAGCTGAGGAGTGAAGTGTCCCCTGAGCACATACACACATCTCCTGAGATACACACGTGTCCTGTGTGTGAAGGGCCTGCTGAGGCTGTACAGCTGTGCCTGGGAGCCAAACTGTTCATACCAGAGGTGTTCACACTGAAGGCGGCTTCAGCTGCTCTGCAGTGTAGACAACACAACCCTGCAGATCAGGAGCCCCCTGGGGCACTACTTCAGCATCCTACATACACAGGGGTTTGCAACTTTTCCTGAACTAAGCATAAGAAGCATCATCTTCTTTCAAGATCCTACTTAGTTTCCTATCGTATTTGCATGAACAATTGGAAAAATTTGGAAGAAAGGCTGTTTCAGACTGATTTTTCAACCACGCAAAGTTCAAAGCTATAGCTATCTCTTGTATTAAAATGTTCTGTTTTTCCCTAAGGAAGAATTTTTCATTTCTGAGAGGGCTCATGTCATATAAAAATTTCCAGTGAGGGTAAGCCTTTGAAAAATTATGTTTTATTCATTAATTATTTTCTCTCATAACCTCTCTAAAGAAAAACAAAGGGTGAAAAACTTATGAAACTGCAACTTTGCTCTCTCTACTAGAAGTAAAAATGTTGTTCTGCAGCACATTTTCCTTACTACCCTAAACCAGTCTTTATCTTGGAGGAAACCAAATCACTCATGGAAGATACTGGGTCTCAAATTATATTTTTCCAAATGTATTTTCCTTATTTATCTAATTAAAGGATCATGTGTATGGTAATGCCTAGCCACGATTCACATTAAGTTAGTTTGAAAATAATTTGCCATTTACATATGTTTTCACTAGATTGAAAATTTAAAACCCACATTTTATGTAATTCCAGAAATAAACAATAGAAAGAGTCACATATATCTCCCGGGTTTGGTTCAGCAGGCCTGCACTAGATCCTTGTGCCTTGGAAAGTGATATGTTTTCAGTGGTGAAGGGTTAAAAGAGGATACCAAACTATCTTCTGGAAATCATTAACTTACAAAGCCCCAAGAAGATAAAAGTTTCCATTTTCTAAAATGTAAATCTAAAACATATTCATTAGTATTGCAAAACAAACATGCAAATCTTCACCACTTGAAAAGCTCAGCTAAATATGTACAAGGGCAATACCCAAAAATACATCTGGTCCTCGGTTAGAAAACTTGCCTTTTTGGTTTTATCTAAAGAGCTTGTCTGTCTTCCATGGTTGGCTCCCTGGATTATTGCAATTCATAATAAGCCTTTTAGCTAAGGATGAAATAAACAAAGATAAAGTCTACGTCCTAGTTTTAAATGGTCCAGATGGGATGATTTTTCCATATGTTTAGCACACCAAATGTTTATTAATCATTGCTAGCAGAACTCTGAAAATTGGAACAGCTTATTAAAGAGGGAAGGGTATAAAATTTACTATTTGTATCATTTTGCCCACCTTCTTAATCCTGCACTAGCAGAGGGTGTGATTCTGTACTGCTCAGGTTCTGTGTGTGTGGGAGCAAGGTTGTGTCCGTGTGTGTGTCCGTGTGTATGTGTGCGCGCAGTTGTTACAAGGCAGGGAATTTTAGTTAACTGATCAAGAGAAGGTTTTGTGCCCTAATTTGGATACAATATCAGTCATGAGGAATGTGTTACATCATAACAATGACAGTGTGGGTAAAACTGGCAGAACTTGACTCGTTCCTCATCAGAGTGATTTACTTAGTGTCTGGCAATCTGTTTTTCACATGATGTTTATTTCCCATAAACAGTTTCAACATGGGAGAGTATGGTGTCAAGATAACACGCATATCATCAGTCATTGCAGAACATCTTCATGGGCTGCCAAGAAAATGAGACTCTTTTATCTCTAGCTCCTCTAAGTGCTTGTGCTTTAGTGATTGTTTCTCATAAGGTGCATGATTGTTTTCTGAAACCTGACCATCAGCAGCTCCATTATGTTGTCACCTCAACCTGAGCTGAAGTCTATCAAGGGAGCAGGGCTGCTGGGAGGAACGGGGGTAAGGCTGTGGAGAGACTGTCTTCCAGAGGCACTAGGAAAACAGTGCTTAGAAAGTAGCACAACAATAGAGAGACTGGAAGTTAAACCACAGGCGCAGACTGAACAATCTGTGAGAGATGCATTGCACCACACTGTTTTTCTGTGACCTTTCAAATCAAAGGATTTTGGTATTAGTCAGATAGGATGTGAAATTTTCCGTTGCATTTTGTGTGTATTCCTTGTACTTAAAAACATTCTATGTTTGAAAGAAGCAGGATGAACACAGCTTCAAATAGCAAGGAGGCAGCTAACAACTGAATCTCAAGGCATGTTTTGATGGAATGTAGCCATGACTTGAAATACAAGCAAGAGAAAATAAGAATACAATCCTATAATTTTAATGTCATAACTCACCATTTTATTCAAGATAACTTACAGGAGCTTTGGGTTAGATATATCTCACCCAGACAGAACTGACTTATAGCTAAATAAAGAGGATACAATGGGTATTTCTGATTTGAAAGAAAGGTATTTTGAGTCCTGCACATGGCTGCAAAAAAACATTCCCCCAAAACCAGAGGGGTGTCAGTAGTCTCCACACCTGATGAACACACATTTTTTCACAACAGTTAGCCTGCCCAAGTCTCTGCTTCTGACTTAACAAAGGGAACTGGTGACTAAAAATGAGACTTCAATGCCTCTGAAAACACTACCCCTTGTGGACTGCACAGCCACAGTGTCTCAAGGCAGGAGATGCTCTGAGTCACCTCACATCCATTCCAGCCCTTTTTCCCTAAGATGCTGTGAGTTCCTCTGGACCTCTCTGGAGCAGTAATGGAGCTTGGCCGGCATGTCATTTATAAAAAGGAGTAAACCATTAAAGCATCCAGTCATGTCCTGGCACCTGCAGGAGAGCTAGCTGGATAAGAACCTCTGAGTGGATCTTAATCTTGGCAAAGGAAAAATAAAACTTTGGACAAAAACAGTGCAACTCTGGTATGAAATCTCAACCCCATATGCCAGATGAAACAGAAAGTGCTCAGGACAGCCTATTCAGAAGTGTCTGCTTGGGCTCGAGGAAACCAGCAGCTGCAGTTGTCCAAAAGAGAAGCTTTTGGCTTGGCTTCTGATTAATTTCTATAGCCTCTACTTCTGGGGCTTAGAAATATCTTGGCATCTTCTGGCTCCTCAATGTCCAAGAAGAACAAATCTCAATTTCCTATCCCAAAACATAGAATTGCTGATGCAAAAGTCATGAAAAAATTACTATCATCTCTGGCACCAAAGCCAGGGATGAAATTTCTGTCAGCAAACTACAGTGTGGCCCAGATCAAGGTTTCATCCAGGCTACTCTGTAACTATTGTGCATAAATTATTACATACTGGCCCTAAGCAGCTCAGCCCTGTGCTGGGTGTCCCCGGCTGAGATGGAGTAACCCAAGGCAGTGCCTGGTCACTCCATGCACAGACCTGCCACCTTCGCTTGTCACTTCCCTATTTCCATCTCCTGGGGCTGGGATACAACATCAGCACTCTTTGCTGCCACCAACCTTCTCTTCTACCTTCACATAATTTATTGCCCCACAATGTCCTCACCCACCTTCTCTTTCATTCATTTCAGGAGTTGTCCTACCTCCACCCCCATTCCAGTTGCTTCTCCCCCCACCACTCCCAAAAGTTTTGGATCTCTACCTTCCTTTCTGCACCCCATCAGTTCCCAGCTCAGCTATCACACCAGCCCCTTCATCCAGTGTCCCCATTCCTGTCCACAAGGATCATCATTACTCCACATGGTGTTAGGGGCTGGCTGTTTTCAATCCTTCCCTCCCATATTACCTCAGTGCCAGCAGTGGCACTGAGTGAGAGCCCAAGAGTCACAATCACTACATTTTAAGCTCTGAATATCACAGTAGTCCCTGGAGATAAGAGAAGTAATTGCTTGGAAAGTCCTATTCCATCCAGGAATGGAATATGACCAATACTTAATCCACATAGTGAAACAATCCTAGTTTGGAATTTCATTATAATCTACTAGGCCAAGTGCAACAACACTGGTAAAAAGGCCAAGTTTCAAGTGAAACTGGACCATCTGAGGTGGAAAACTTCATTCATCCTTCTAAGTTTTGCTTTGCATCATGGGATTCACTGGAAGCGAAAACAGAAGGTAAACTCATGTGATAGAGACCCTCCTCAGTTGAAATATAAGAAAAAATTGTGTGTTCCTATGCAGATTATCTATAGTTCTATGTCTGTCTTCCTTTTTAGAATTTTATTTGCAGGTGAAGACAGAACAGGCAGAATGTATTAATTATTATGTATGTTACGAGGGACTCAAACATAAGATACAGTAAACTGGCCACTGAAGAACATATGTGAGCACAATTTGCATTAATAAGAGCAAAATGTTACAAAAGAACAGAATACCCAATCATTTGGGGATTTTGTCATTCCTTCCTGTGATTCTCTTTAACAGCATGTTACAATTATTTGTCAAGACCTCCTAATTTTTCCCAGAGACAAAACCTCTGAGCCGCAGGCAAGCCTTGGCATTACAGGCAGCCCAGAGATCCAACAAGATTTTGAACGTAGTTACTTCCCTATAATTTCACCTGAATGCCAGTGGAAAACCCACCGCTGATCACAGTGAGCTGTGAAGAGCAAAAATGTCGGAGGAGCTGCAGAGCCACCTTCCCTTCCATGCATGGATTCTAAACTGAAGTAGCTGTTTCAAGTGAAAGATGAAGAATTATCTCCAGCTGTTTCTAGTGAACAGCTATCTCAAAGTAGTGATTTTGTAAGACCCGTTTCCAGTCTCTGTTACGTAGTGTTACTGTCAGCCTGAGTACTTAAAAATCTTCTCCATGAGGGTTCCCCAAAATCACAATATAAAAGCCCTGCACTTTTAATTCTTTTTATGTGCCAGTTGATTTATGGCACTGCAAGTGTGGTACTTTCTGTTCACATTCCTAAGCTTTTCTCCACATGCAGGGGCTGGGATGAACCCCGAACCGCAGGACTTCAGAAGAGCAGAGGCCCAGATGTTGGGACTGTAGCATAGGGCTTGTTGACACAAGCCTCATCTCTGCTGTCCCTCAGTTCCTGATTATTATATATTATATATTGTATAGATATATAGATACAGATATTATTTCCACTGGTGCGATATTCCCTGTCCTAGATGTAATTTCATTGCAAAAAGAGCTCCCTGGCTATCCAAAATCTTATATTTGTTCAGAAAATCTCCTGGTTTCTCAGGTTCTGTGTGTGTGTCTCTTTTTCCTAACCCTAGCTAAGATACTAATATTTTCATGAGTTGGGCCCTGTCCCTCCTGATGACCACCTAATTGGCAGTGCTCTGACCATATATCTGAATTTGGCAGCATGTACTGTAGTTTTTGGCTGAAACAAAGTAGAAAAAGGGAAAGGAGGAAAGGAAAGAGGTAGTGTATTTTGGGGGGGTTGTTTGTTTGTTTGTCTGTTTGTTTCAGAAGCTGCCTTGTCCACTTACCTGGATTCACATCCTGTCCTCTAGCCAGAAGTTTTCAAACTCATACCTTATCCTCTTCCCAGCAGACAGCTCACCCAGCAGATTAAAGGCTGGTTAGCACAAGGAGTCTTCCTGACATTGCCCCGTTTTGGAAAGTAGTGCCTGAGTGGAGGAGTTAAGGCATCCCCTTAAGAGACACGGGTATTATCCCCAACCCACAATACTTTTATGTGGATGACACGAGAAATGCCAAATCTGCCTTTTCATCCTGTATTTTCGGTGCTTTAACAAACATTCTCAAATTAAGACCTGGGCTGCACAGAGAAGTAAAACCAGCTCTGATCCAGCTGACTTGAGCCACGCTATTTTACATGTGTTGAAGTGTTACTTTTTAATCAAGCACTAGGACTTATTCCCACAATGGGAATGATTTCACGTATCCAAACGATACTCCATCCTCAGACTCACAACGTACAAAAAATGTATCACTGAAACAGGAGAGTGACTAATACAAGGATGTAAGTGATTTGTGTGCAAATAGCATGCAAAGAGCAGGACTGAGACTGTGTCTGAAGCCAAGTGTTCCATAAGTCAAGTCATACAGAGTGGGAAGTGATAAAGGGTGTGACCCATGAGAGAAAAGTCTAAACTAATTAGGAGGAACTCCTGCTGAATGATATGTGGAAGACTTGACATTTAAAAAGGGGAGTGATCTGTTTCAAGCACCACTACCATGCAGCGGGTGCTCACAGCCTGTTTGCTCCAAGTATGCTTTTTGAAATACTTATTCCAGATCAGTTTTTGCTTTGATCATTTTTACAGAAACACCCTTTTGCTTTATATCAAATTTGGAAATGGACAGCCTTGGCCTTCATTTCCTGGTATGAGTCTCCCAACACTAGACATCATCATGGCAACACCCCTTAATGCTTCTGAGACTGTGACTAATGAAACAGAGGAGAGTAATAGGTTTTTAGGCCAAATAAATTATTAAGATTGCCTACCCTGACCTCCTCTGTGCTGCATGCCACAGAGTCCCAAGCAGAGACTGAGTCCCGCACAAGAATGTCTCTTTAGAAGGGAACAGGAGCAGTGAGCCTCGGTGAGAGAGCTGCAGCAGTGGCTGGCCACGGAGGCACTGGCAGCGCTCCCTGCCCTCCAGCAGCGCTCAGTGGGCAGGAGGAGGGAGCGGCTGCAAAGAGCTACGGCAAAGCAGGAGTGTAGCTGGGTGACACACGTGTGTGGGTAAAGATCAGGTTCGTCTGGATGCTGCTGTTTTCAGAGGTTGAGGCTCCACAGGACAGATGGCTTCCAAATCCATGTCAGAATTCCACCTCAGGTACTGCAAATCTGTGACCCTTGAAAACTACAAATGGTGTTCAAAGTCCAGAGTTGTTCTGTGCCAGAAATGGGGGCTGACAAGAAAAACCTAGGCTCCTCCCCACTGAGGGGAAGATCCTTCCTTGCCTACCTTAATCCAAGCCACAAGGTGACATTTTCATTCATGACTCTTAAGAAAGGTTTTAAGGAGATAAATCTTAAAGAGAGAACAAGTTACTTATGCCAGGTTGGCTCTCACAACTTATGTTCCAAAAATATTGCAGATTTTCTCACTACTAGTATTTTTCTAGATGAGGTGGAATTCATGCATGAACAGTGATGCAGAAGTACAAAACCTTACTCTCAGATGTGTGGTGTTTGCAGTCATACCCGATCCTTCTGTTGAGTGCAGCCAAGCTGAGCCACTCTTGGCACTGGTGGGAGGTTGGACCTCTGGAGGCAGATGAAGATCTCCTTCTCCAGCTGCTGCACACTGTGCTCAGCACATCAAACTGGGATGCTGTAGGTGAACTAGAGTGTGGTCTTCCCCAAAGAGACCTGATCTGGATTTCAGAAAACCATCACCATCATTTTCCCTATAAAAAAAGTAAATACAAAAGACTGCTTAAAACCCCAGTCATTACCAGAATAGAAGCATAATCTTTAAAATTACAAATATGTACATAATTGCATAGTCTTGATTATAGCTTTCTGTGTTTGCCTGGCTACAGATCTGACAACTTTGGGAGACCTTGGGCACTCAGATTGCTTTTTTTTAATCAGATCACTGAGTTAAGTGTGTACATATAAAGCCCTTGGAGCCTAAGTTTAGTGACCTATTTCTGAAAATCTTGTTCTGTTTGCACCCAAGCAAAATTACCAATGGTATAACACAAAGGGCTCTTATAGCTGGACTAAACACAGAGAAAAACTTGAATTCTAATTATAGGTACTCAGAGGCAATTAATCCCCAAGCCAAGTAGCTGTAGAAGACGCCACTCTGAATTCAGAAATGCAGATGTTTCTCCCATTTCATTACTAATCAGCTAATGCCATGTTATGTTGAGTGACTGCTGTGAGTGTCTCCTCCTCAGTATGGCACCCACCATCTCTTTACCTTCAGCTATCATCAGTCTCAGAACATCCTAAGGCAGGGCAGGATTTCCACATGCTGTCTTTGGATAAAAGCTTTTCCTCAAGGATGAAGAAGACCCCAGGGCATTTCGGCATCCTGGGCAGCTCATTACACAAACTTCCCTCTCCAGTCTTCTCTGCCCTGCCTTTGCCAGCAAGGAGCTGGCAGAAGATCCAGAGGGTTGCTGTGAAGTCAGTAGAGGCAGCATCCGCAGCCTCCCCGACTGCACAAGGTCCAGGGGTCCATGGAGTATTTTGCTTAATCCTCACTGAAGGGGGAAGAACAATTTTAGTGCATAGTAAAGCATTTGTTTAATTCCTCTTAGGTGCATGGTGCATTTTAATGAATAAAATATTAGATTACCTCATATAAACAAAGTTTAACACGATCATGAATCGAGGCCTGAGAGTGCTCTCTGCAAGCTCTGAAATTGCCTTTGGGAAACTGGCAATGTTTGGCATTTCCTGACTGTATATATTTTATGGAATATATTATTCACAAACATAAAATGTGCATTAAATAAAGGTAAAACTGTGTCCAAAGCAGTGGGGTCATTAAAGATCCCATGGCACTTAATACTTATTGTGGGTGTTAGCCCTGGTCTTCTGGCCAAAATCAATTTGGCAATTACAGGCTGTTTGCCTAAATTCCCAAGCAGTTTCAGTCAGATGCCATATTCCTTGCTTCCTCCTGAGACTATTGAGTAGCAGCATTGTGTGCTGCTCAACAGTTTCTGTGTTTCATCTTTTAAATGTCTGTATAGGCCATGTCAGAAATGGGAAAAGCTAGAAAAAGAGGACACTTGGAAGGTTTTGTTTGTATTGGGAGGACCTTTGTAGGGTTGGGGTTTGGTGGGGTTTTTTTGGTTTTGGTTTTGGTTTGGTTTGGTTTTTTGGGTTGGTTTTTTTTTGCTATTTTGGTTTGGGTTTTTGTTTTTTGTTGGTTGGGGGGGTGTTTGGAGGGGGGGATGTTCTTTTTGGGATTTTTGCTTTGTTTTTGTAATTTTTATTTAGTTAGTTTAAAAGTAAAACCAAAGAGAATTAACACATCCCCAAAAATAAGGATCCAGCTGATCTGTAGCCACATTGGAAAAATATGGTTACAAAATGTTCTTCAGCCCTGACCCAGTTACAACCTGAATTTAATTTGCTGCCTACATTGCCCATGGCTGTAATGCATCTCAGGAGCATGTTATTCATATGATAGGGTCCGATCCAACACCCATTCCTTTCTGTGCGAGTCAGACTGCTGCTGCTAATAAGGATGGCATAATTCTCTCCTCGTCGTTATGGCTGCAATCATGTGCCAGAGGTTACATGTTCCCTTCAGGCACATGCTTTTAAAGAAAGAGTTTATTGTGCACTTTGGTGGAATCTGGAGCTGAAGCACAGAAGCCATATGTCAGGGGCTAGCTGGTTTTACGTGGAGGCTTGCCATAGTTGCAGCTGTAGGTAATTATTACAAATAATAATGACTAACATTTATGTAACAGCTTTCTCCGAGCATCTCAAATCACTCAGTAAGCCTTATATATTGATTACAAATCCTGAGCCAAATTCTACTTTCATTGATATGTGCACAATGTCGATGGTAATCTCCACTGGGATTAACATACGTAGCTGAGGGCAGAAGTCAGTCCTAAGCATACATGTGTGTACATGTGCAATGTATATGCACACACTTGGGCAGGGATACAGAGATTGGTTCATTGCTGGCTGAAAACTGGAGCCATGATACAATCTGAGCAACAATCAGCAACAGCAAAAGCAAGTTGGGATTAATAAATATTTCCACAGAACAGTTTTCTTCGGAAAATTGGGCTTTGTTTTAATCAAAATATTTCATTTGGACAAATAAACCAATCTCCAAAGAAATCAGAAAGAAAGGAGTTGGTCTCTGGTTTTGGTTTGTTTTTTGGTTTTTTTTTCTGAAAAACTAAATATCTTCAGCGTATCAAAACAAGATATTTGCATATTACCAGAGTAAAATATATTTCCCAAAATGAAAATAAAATACTGTGACATGTCTTAATGATTCCTTTATTTCTTTTTCCTCGATGAATAATCTGTGAGAAAACAGAGAACTAACTTTCTCATTGACAGCAAAAACAAATATGGAGGAGTCAAATTTCCCATGAAAAGAAATTCTGTTCTGCAACCAGATCTCCTCAGCTAAGAGATCAGAACAAAGATAATAACCCTGAAGCCTTTGTTCTCTGTTGTTTACATAACCCAGGAGAAGTGGACGGAGGAGCCTTTGCATTATCTTTTAACTTCCCACCTATCTCTGAGTGGTTTAGCAAAAGTCTGCACATGCAAGTTTTTCTAATTCTTGCATGCTAGTGAAAGAGAAGAAGGCAAACTGTTTTCAAATGAAGCTCTTACATAGGAGAATTTTGGACAAGTAGAACATAATCACCATAATTATGAGTTAATCTAGAAGCTGAAATAATCAATCCATCTCCTGAGAAAAGTCCAGCAGTGAAAATTTTTTCTAGCATTGTAAGAGGCCTCCAGTTCCAGACTAACCCAGGAGAACAAGAGTCAGGATGTGAATGTATGACACTGTTTCCTACCTCACATGTTTTTTTTAGATTTTCAACACCTGTATTGAGCCGGCACAAGACTTTATCCAAGAGAAGGAAAAAGTTGAGTGACATGGCAGCAGACAAATGTAACAAGTCTCAAGATTCTGGACAGTTTCAGAAACCATAATCAAAGAACACAAATCATTGAGACAATAAGTGCAAAGTATTTACTCTGATGCAGTGATAGGAACACAGCTTCTGCAGAAAATCGCCTTCTACAATATCCATTAAAGTGAGCAGCACTGAAGTATTTATTTTAGAAATTAAAAAGCACCCTAGTGAATTATTCATCTCTTTCTCTGACTTTAGAGGATACAACATGGTACAGCACAGCTTGTTGTAATACACAACAGCATTTTGATCTGCAGATTTAAAGAATTTCAGATTGCTTAGAGATACATAAGGCTCCGTGGTGGTATGTAACATAATTTCTCACACAGTCTAACCACTGGAACAACTCTTGCCTTAGAGGAGGTAAGTGGTAATGTGAAACATGTTGTTTCCTATTGTGAAGTTTTAAAGAAGTACATTACATGCAAATAATTAGACTTTTTCCTTCATTAATATTCTAGTTAAATATATTCTACTAACAGGCAGCTCTGGGACAGTTTAGACAGCTTGGCTGATACATAATAAAAACAAGGGCCCTTGCTAAATCATGCATTGAAGTTTTTCATAAGAATAATTCCACTGATTTCAGAAGAATTTCTCTTTATTTACTGAGGTACATCTGACAGAAGAACCAGGCTCAATGTAATTCTACTGACAGTTTGAAAAAGCTCACTCTAATCTCCACAGAGAAACCTAATAGTTGAGATTTCCATTTAAAAAATATATCTGTTTTGATAAAATACAAAAGCATATGCTTTAACAAGCTGCTGCACCATTTTCAATCAGCACAAAAGCACAGATCACATTTAGAGCGGTCTTGTGAAATATTTTTAATGAAACTTGCACAAAAGTTCACCCTCTGAGAAAACTCAGTCTACCAGACTAATACATCAATAGAAAATAAAATGAAACATGAAAACAAACTCTAGTCAGATGACGATAGGAAATGTTAGCTAGCCTAGAGGAATGGAAAGGCTTGGAACTTAATGCAAAATTTAACTCTTCTTTTGACACAGGCAATTATCAATGCTTCTTTGGTTACAAACTCTACAGACATAGAGGCTATTTGTTGAGGAGTTGGGTGTAAAATAAATCATTCTGGGAAAGCTCTCACATCTTTGGCGGGCCTGAAAAATCAGGTCAGCTATTAAGGACTATAAACATAGGTCTGTCTCCATTCTGGATTTTTTTTTTTCCACCATCCTTGTACTCAAATAATCTATACAAAAATGTATCTTCTTCCTGCAGTCTTTGTGGCTCCATTTCTTTTCTGGCTGTTTTAAGTCAAACAATGCAGCATTTTTGCTTCTGCAGCCAATGCCTTGTCTGCCCTTGTGAAAGAAGGTGATATCCCAGGAGCTTTATTCTATCTTGTCTGCATTTGAATCTCAATTTAAAAAGCAATCTGTCATAAGAAGACATGAAGTGGGACCAGTGCAGAGGGCTCAGGCCTTGTACTAATCACCTGAAAGGGCAGTCCAGGGGCTGATCCTGCAAAGGATCTGCAGTGGGACGTGTTGTAGGGTTGAGCTGAGCCCCTTTGCTTTTACAGGACCACCAGCACGCACTCACCAAAGTCCTTCATCCTGAAGATCCTTAGTTTTCCAGATGTAAAATGTGAATAGAAGATCTTCTATTACTATTAGCCTAGGTCTCTCCTATCAGGTTCGATGTAAAATATTAAGGGGGAATTTATTCTTATTGAATGTCCGAGCTACACTCCACACAATGAAGCCCCCAGTCTCCAGTGGTTCTTCTTGTAATACAAATAAACTATAGTGATAAATATGTCTCTCAAGGAACAAGTTTCCCTGAGTCAATGGAGTTCAGAGCAGCCCCCTTAGGCAAATTCACCCTTTCATGCTTAGCATTTAAACTCATTTTATGAGCTGGTTATACGTTTATAATGTTTAATCTTTGCCTAATACTTTTTATGGGGTCCTTGTGGATGAAGGGTACACTTTGAGGGAAGTCAGGCTATGTGAAAACTGCTTACAACAAGAGCTGGAAGGAATGGTTAGCTGAGAACTGGGGAATAATCCTGTAGGTCCTTAACACCAGAACTTGAAAATGAGGGAATTACAGCTCTTTTCTGTTATTCTGCAATTTTTTTCCCTGCTTCTGTTTTGGGCCATGAATGTTTCCCTATAGCCAAGGTAGATATGCTAATGGCTGGATGGCCCATACCATTATTATATTGTCTCATAATAAAACCAACATTAACTTGCCTTCTCAAAGCCTTAACTTACTGCAGTGAGGATATTCAGCCTTTAAAACTCCCACTGACTGTTGCTGGAGGCACCCACACAGGAGGCTGACCTTTAATCCTGTTGCACTGCTTCAAGGTAACTGTTCACTGAGTTTGCAGTGGCTGGCTCCCATGGGAAGTATCTATGTAATATTTGCTGGCTGTGAGATGTTATTTTTTTAACTCAAAGGAAATAAATGTGTGCTTTCTGCAGGGGATCTGGGGAGTTTTTGGGGTTGTCAGTGCCTACTGATGACCTATGGCAGCATCACTCCACTCATCTGCACACAAGTCTTCCTACTCCTCCTTCTTCATCCTATCCTTTCTGGACATCCTCCTTGTGATAGAATGAGCTCTCCAAGGAAAAAAGCAAAGCTCAGCTCCTAGCAAAAAAGAAAATCCCTGATGATTTTGAGAGACTGAGGGTCATGGTCTCTGCACTCCTCTTGCCTTTACTTCTGTGTGCTAATCTCTGTAGATAAAAACGTTTGTTCCCACATGCTGGATGACATGTAGTACATGCACCCATGAACACCCTCTATCCACCTTCACAGAAAAACAGTCCCTTGCTGCTTTCGACACCCACACAAGCTTCTTGCTACAGAGCCTTTTCACAGAGCTTCTTGTAAAAGCCAGCAATCCCATGTGGTAGAGGGGCTCTGCCAACCCACCAAAGGCTCAGGGCTAACAGAATGGAGCTCTGTAAAATCTGCCTTCTCAGAGCACTCCAAAACATCCACAAACCTACCATCAGAACCCAGGGAAACCCCTGGCATTACCCAGGGCTGACGCTGAGCTGGCACTCCCAGCCAGAGGGAGTACAGAGGCATTGGGCCGTGTGAAGCCTGATCTGTCGCGCATTGGGGCTCACCGCTCACACTGCTCATTCAGGTGTCCATATGAACACTGCAAGACCCCCTATTTTGTTCTACCCAAGTGCAGACCACTGTCATAAAAAAGTTATATTTTCAGAAAAAATATATTGAAGCACACTCTCTTTTATGAAAAACAAGTCATTATTTCAGGCATTTCCTTTGCAGAGCAGGTGCCTCTGCCTCATCGGGTATCAAGCTCAGTTAATGTTTTGATTGCAGATAAACATCTGCCTTGCTTTTAACTCACTTACACTGACAGTTCCCTGTAGCCATTTGCAGCACAATGTGGTGTGAAATCATCCATGTGAACTGGAAATCCTAACTGTTACTCCTGTCACTCTTAGTCAACACTGAAGGCTCTTACCTCACACCAAGTGATACCAGTAATGGACAAAAACATGATGTACTGGTATTTATCTAATATAGCAGCAGAGCGGGAAGGCCTGCTCATTCAAGATGTCGACCTGAGCAAAAATAAAAAAGGAATTATTTGGATGATGATTCAAATCAAAGGCTCCAAAAAACACAGAGATTATTTACACTGTAGAAAAACCTTTTTGGCTTGCTTAGTACTTTTAAGCAATTTTCCTTGTACTGTAGTCACAGGGTTGCAATGGATAGTAATTATTTCAGTCCTTAATACAGACTTCA
>WBMY01017449.1:0-101341 GCA_013397315.1 Donacobius atricapilla | reverse complement strand
CCTTTTTCTCCTCCCTCAAAAAAAAAAGTTAAAGGTAGTAATTTTCCTTCATTGGCCAACACATGGCTGTGTGTGAAGAATACTCTGGATATCCAGCACGATGTAGGCTTTGATGGATGGAAATAAAAGATCATTCTCTGCAAGCTGGAGCTGAAATGTTAGCCTTTGAGAGCAAAGGTTATTCTATCAGGAAATAAATCAGAGCCCTCTTTCATTACTATTTTTTTCCGTGCTCATCTCAGTGATGACTAGGGTGTGTGTTCAGACCACAGGAATCTGAAGAACCACCCAGTCGCTTCATCAGTCCTAGAAGACGACAGGGCCCAGAGTCAGAGCTGCACCATCCTGGAACCCTTTTTTTTTTTCACTATTTTTTTTTCCTTTTTCTTTTTTTGCGTTTGGTCTTATTTCTGTTTGTTTGTTTGGATGTTCTCATTTATAGATTGGTGGTTACAGTTCATTCCATGGACTCTGAGCCAAAAGACGCTGGGTTTTTCTTCCAGCAGCCTGTCCCCTGTGCTGCCATGCCACAAGATGCCATCCCATGGCTCCTCCTGATCCATCCCCGGGCAGCCGCCTTCCCCCGGGCTGTGGAAAGCACAGATCCTTCTGCAGATCAACACCCATGGCCCTTCAGTGCTTTTCTTCAAGGAAGAGGCTTTGCCCTACTGTCTCTGCCATGTCTCCCTTGTGCTCACAGCTCGCTGGCAGCTCCTTGCATGTGGCACTGGGACAGTGTGCCAGCCAAGGCGGGGGCTCCAAGGGATGTGGCTATGGAACCTCCAGAGCCCCACAGAGTGAGGGCACATGTTATTAGATCTTTCCTAGGGAGGCATGCAGGAAGGAATTGCACTCTGCCCTTGTGTCTGAAGCCAGGGAAAGGAGGGGCCTGACTGGAGTTGTGAGTTGGAGAGGAAGGAGGGGAGGGTTTGGGGAGACAAACAGTGGATGGCAAGCGACAAAGGTACTGGGACAAGCCTGCATACACATAAGCATCCCCCAGGGTGGGTGGCACAGGCTGCCAGCAGGGCAGAACAACAAGTGGCCATGGAGAAGCCAGGTCTGGGTACATGAGTGAGCAAGGAGGAGCACAGGCCTTGCCAGGAGCCAGCCTCATGAAGTATCCCCAGCGCCAGGCCCACAATGACTCCCTAAATCAGTCCTTAAATAAACTGGGACACCACACCTTCAAGAAAAGATACAGCTATTTATAAGCATTCCCACTATGCCTTTGATGCTATTTCAAAACCCTAAGATATAATTTAGGGCTTTTAAAAAAAAAAAAAAAAAAAAAAAAAAAAAAAAAAANAAAAAAAAAAAAAAAAAAAAAAAAAAAAAAAAAAAAAAAAAAAAGAGAAACTATCAGAGAAGAGAGAAAAGAAAGAAGTTAAAAACCAGAAATACAGTCCTACCATCACATCTCACCACTGACTTACAGGCCTACAGCTCCCACTCAGCCCCTGCCTTCCTGGCAATCAGACATTTTAATTCACTGATTTATCACTGAAATTTTATACAATTAAGTGTGGTTTTTTTCCAAATATGGATTTTACATTTATCAGCTCCTAAACATACATCACCCCTGGCCCTTCAGGAAACATAATAGGTATCACCATTTTACAGATGGCAAAATTAAGACATCAACACACTAGATGACATACCAACTTTGCCAAAACAAGCCTATGTCAGAGATAAGGTGAGAGCATGAATGCTTCATTTTCTCTTCTGATGCTAAATGCCATGCTTTTCTTTTTAATCTATCTTACTTCAACCTGGCAACAATTTTAAGTCTGACTGGAGAAATAAGATCTTCAAACTGAATGTCTCTCAGTGATCTCTCTGTAACAGCTTTTCTGCACCAAAATCCTGCCATGGATGGAATTTTTTGTTTGTTCTTGACAACAGTGCAGATTGTACAATGTCTTAATCATTGGAGATACCCATTTTTTTGATACCTCTCTGTTGTATTACAAAGGTCATGAAGTAGTTGCAAGATCCAAGCTGTAGAAGTGTCATTGATCAAGGTCCATGCAATGATATTAGCCACAATAGAAGGTTCCTTTGGATAAAATAAGCAGAATTTCTGCTGCTGCAAATGGGTCACCTCATCAGAACCTCTTTTGCTCACCCATGTTTTGCACAGCTTGTAGTCAGATATGGTTGTGAAAAGTCTCTGACTAGGTTTTGCAAAGAGAGCAATCAACTTGTAAGGGGCAGCTCTAGCCTGGCCTCCTCAAATGAGGTAAGTGGAGTATCTGAACCAGCATTTCATCATCCTGAACACGCACATCAAATCTGATAAGTGTTAGAAGGTGGCACTTTAACCATGGCTGTGACCTTTTTTGGTCCCGGCCTTGTGCCCATGATATCAGTCACATGCCATGAGAACAGCAGCTGGGTTTATCACAGCATACATTTTCTTCTATCTAATTACAGTCCTGAAGTCTAAATTATCTGCACAGCTTTGTTTGAAGTCTACAATGCCTATTTTGAACATCCCTTAAACTTCCTGCTGGTCTTGCAAAATCTTTCTCTGATTGCTCTGGAAGGTTTCTCAAGGACCCACCATACTGAGCAGGAACCAACAAAGGCAGTGTCTTCAGGTAAGTGCAAAAGACAGAGTCTAATGTGCTAAAATTCAGCAACAGTATGTCATGAGTACATTACAATATATTTATATCCTTTCACTCCAGAAGTGTAGTTTCAATTCTTCTCTTCCTTTAAGGTTTCTTTATGCTGCTCAGATGATACAAAAAAAAAAATTAAGGCATCAGAGCCCTTCTACTAGGAAACGTGCTTATAAAATAGCTTGCCTGCTGGCTTGGGAACAGTGTAATGACTCTAGGCCCTCTCAAGCCAGTGACCCTGGAGGAAAGGAGGCAGAGCAATTGGAAGGACAGAGCAAGGACAGGGAAGGGGAAAGGCATGCCTGGAGAGGGCAGCGTGCGGAGTATGTGGATGCCCTGACACCGCTCAGAGGATGCTGCTCCAGGGCATCCATCACAGTGTGTTGATTTAGCACAGCCTGGTTTTTGGTAGCAAGGGAGGGCCACAGAAGTGGCTTCTGCGAGAAGCTGCTAGAATCTTCCACCATGTTGAACAGAGCCAATCACTGATGGTTCTGAAGACAGACATGCTACTGGGCCAATTAGAGAGGCTGGTAACACCTCTGTGATGACCTGTTTAGGAAGAAAATCAAAACAGTGCAAGCACAGGGTTTTTTCAAAGGGCAGCCCGTGGTAATGCTCTGTGGCCGCTGCCATCTCGGCATGGCCCTGGGTGACCCTGGCTTGCCTGGCCACCCCTAGCCAGGCACGTAGCTCCCCCCCACAGTGGGGACACGTTAATTAGTGCCAGCACCATGGAAGCCTCTACAGCTGCCTGCGTGGTGGTGGCAGGCCAGCTGTGAAAACAAGGCAAGCGACTGTCCAGTGTGGAACCTAAACGAGATCAACCTCTCGGTGCTGCAGTATCCCACAGGAATCTTTAAAGTAGTGGAACTTGTTGGCAATGGTACCTACAAGCAGCAGGTTTTGTTCTAGTCGGAGAAGAGGAGGAAGTGAGGACATGAGAGGAAAAACAGCATGGCGGCACACAGGTCAGTGGACAGGAAAGAGGAGGAGAAGATGCTCCAGGCATCGGAAATTCCTCTGCAAGCCATAGTGAGGACTATGGTAAAACAAACTGTCCCCTGTAATGCATGAAGTCCCTGGGGGATGCAGATATCAACTCACAGCCCATGGGAGAAATACACTGGAGCGACTGGATGCCAGAGAAAGCTGAGATCCAGTGGGAGACCCGAATAGAGAGGGCCCCTGCAAAGGTAGAGAGAGCCTTTGCTTCCAAACTAGAACCACCTGTCCTTAGAGGACTGAACCCCATGGACAAGTGACCCATGCCACAACAGCTTTGGGAAAACTGTTTGCCTGTAGGAGGGACCCCACAGCACAGCAGAGAAAAGACTCCTCTCCTTGAGTGAACAGAAGATCTCGAGTGACAAACTGACCAAAACTCCCATGCCCTGTCTCCCTGCACTGTTGGTAGGAAGGAGGGAGGGTCTGAGGGGAAAAAAAGGTGTTTTAAAGGCTTATTATACTTCTCATTATCTTCCTCTGACTCTCTTAATAATAAATTTGCTGTATACCTTTAAATTTGAACCTATTTTGCCCCTAGAGTATTTTCTCCCAATCCTCATCTCAGCTCATGAGCCCTTTATTAATTTATTTTTTCTTTTCCTCTCCTGTACCCATCTGAGAGCAAGAAAGGGGTAAGCAAATGACTTCTGTGAGTGTCTGGCGTTTGGCCAGTGTCAAACCATGACATAGAGTCCAAGAGGTGCCCTGATACCCTCAGAAATGCAGCCCTGCCTCCTGGCCTCACAGAGGGTATTTTATCCATACCATACTCTTGGTTGGGACTCCATACATACCTGCCGAGTTTGACATTTGTGATTGTCTGGGTACATCACTGAAGATATTACACTTAGCCGTGCACTATGGGGGAAGTTAGCGAAATATACTGCGAGCAGACTTTTCTTAAACACCATTTTCAAAATGCCTTAAGGATTATTCACCTCATTTTAAATACACACTGTATTTGAAACCTGTTAAATGTATCTTTTACTGAAGACTGGACAAGTTCCAACAAAGTCATCTATATAGTTGAGCAAATGATACTCAATTTATGACCATATGTTACTTTATTAAATAGAAAACAACAAAATTTGTCATTGCCAAAGAGAAAAAGAAAATATCTTCCCAGAAAACATGTATTTACTTAGTATTATGGATGCAATACAAGTTAAGTGAGGCCAAGAGATTCAAAATCAAGGCTATCCTTTATGCTTTTACCCAGCAGCTATATGAGGTAAGAGTCGAGTGCCAGCCATAACTTGCATTTCTTGTCCAGCACTGGTTGATGTACCAATTTGTATCTCATGGCAACAGGCACCATCCTTTCCTGCTTTTGTGGTGCCTACAATAAGCATCCAGAACTATCCTCTTCCTGACTCTTTTCTCTTCCAACATTTTTAAGCCAGAATTGCTGCAGCCCAGCCGTCCCTGAGAGGGTGCCACTGCAGAGCTGTGGGGCTTGGCCCTCCCAAGCCCTTCGGTGGTGGGGGCAGTACCTGACAGCCTGGCCCCTAACCCAAAGACAGACCTTCCTGGGAGAGACCAAATCCCAGAGGCCTGACGGATGGAGGGGTAGGATGGGGGACAAGTGGCTTGCTGAACCAAGGGGCCAGTGCATCCTGGTACAGGGAGTGCCTGGAGCTCCTGAGCTCTGTAGCAGCCTGTAGCCACACACCAGAGGCAGGGGAACATGAGCTGCCTCCACCCAGCCTCTGTGGACTCAGATCCCTGAACTCATCTACCTGCTCAGAGTACACTCCAGGCCCTACAGGCACTAGCGTGAAGCTGATCCTCGCCCTGAGCAAGGGTCAAATGAGCTTGCCCATGTTTAGGATCCAGCAGGAGAGAGAGCAATGTGTCCCCCATAATTCAGGAGCACCCAGGCAATGCTCAGGATTTCACAGGTCCTGCCCAACCTTGTGATAAGGTGCCTAGAACCAAGAAGAGCTGAGAATCAGCCACAGCAGAAGTAGCTGGTAAGCCTCAGTCCACAAACTCCACTATTATTTATTGTACAGGTTGCATTAAACTAAACACCTGAGCAACAGAACAAGACACCATCATATCAAGGTCTGTGCAGCCTCAGAACTGAGAGATGATCCCCTCTCTGACAAGCATACTGGAAGGAGAACCTGACATTGTTCTTGCAGAGGAGCTCTGTTCATTTCTCTGAACCAGTATCACAACATAAAAGCAAATAATTTCCTGACATATTTTCTAGAGTTCCCCTGCCCATAGTATTTGCCCTCACAGCAACACAAGGAGAGGAGAGAAGGATATGTGCAGGGGTGGGTGTGGGAGAAGGGTCCCTCACCAAGGGTTTGTAGGGTGAATGGCTTACACTTGAATTCAGTGCATGCTGGCTGACAGGCTAGAGGACTAAAGGGTTGCATACCAAGTGGAATTAAGATGTGCTAGTTTTCGTTGCTCCCATAATTTTTAAAGAACGGAAAGAAAAAAAAATTCTCATGGAATTAATCTATTTCTTATGCTCATTCCAGCTGGGCTTAATTTACCCTCTGCTATTTCTCCCCTCTGATCGAGGAATGCTGTATCCTTACATTCATATTTCCCCTTAAAATCCCTGTGTTGAGCAGAGCTTTTCTTAATTGCTTTAATATGCTGCATTCTGGGATGGGAGAAGCTGATCCAGAGTGACAACTGCTCCTTGTCCCCCAGGATTGCTGCAGCCCTGCTCCCCACTGGGGTCCATCAACAACCTGGCAGCCCCTGCCCCCTGCCCACCAAGCTGTGGTGCAAACAGGCTCTGGCTGCAGCCTCACTGGCCCGTTTGGCCCAACTCTGCATGTGCAGAGAAGCAACCACGTTATGTGCTTGACACAGTGACACCAACCACCCTGCAGCAAAGCCAGAATATTCCCCTCCTCCTGTCTCACTTTCATTCATGGATGAAAAGGTGAGAGAGGCCCTTAGGCGGAGAGATGGAACCTGATGCCCTGGCAGGACTGCCCAGCTGTGATTTAGCAACCAACATGCCAGATGGACCAAGCCGGGAAGAACAGGGCTGGGGCAACACCAAGCCAACCAGGCAAGGGGAGCGCAAAAGGGAGAAACAAAGGAAGAGGAGGGAGATTCAGAGGAGTTTGAGGTTTTGTGCCTATGTGTTTGCCTCAACTTGGCTGCAGCCAGTTTCCTCTGAAGCACCTCAGATAACCTGGGCTCTGCACTTAGCTCTTGCATATCAGATGGGCTGCTAGACAGAGCATCCATGCTGCAGGCAGCCTAAACACTTGCCACAAGCTCTAATGTCACAGGAAGACCTCTCTGCAGGCAGAACAAGAGCCTTTCACCATCAAGTAGCCTTGGCTGGACCACTGACACCTGTATCTTAGCCCAGACACATCTTCCACCTCCTTCACTTGCCAGTAGCCAACTGACCCCATCTGCAGGGTGCTGCAAGACTGTGAGAGTAGTAGCTACCAAACCACAGCCCTGTGTTGTTCAAGTGAAAGGAGTTTGCACGAGTTGTCCCAGTGGTTTCATTTTTCTTGTCCTTGAAACAATATCCCATACCCCAGCCCAATGTGTTATTCTGTTCAGCAGGACTGGAGTGTCCAGGAGGGAGGTACAGACCTCTCCTGAGGATGAACCACTAAGGGGTAATATATCCAGGCCCCTGCATAATGACCAGACTGAACATAACACAGCTCTCTGCCAAAATAATCACCCCATGTAGGCCACTCTCACGTGCTGTCCAAGTCATTAGATCTAACATATGTGGCAGAACGGCTCAGCAAAATAGGAATTGCATAACAATTTATGGGAGATAGAATGCATATTCTATGCCATAACTTCCTCCTCATGGAAATTTCTCTGTAGGTATTTCTACCCAGCCCTGTCCCTCTGCTGAAGATGCCCTGACCATTATTCAGCATTATGTGATTCCCCGTGCTAGGAGTCTGTGGAGATGGCTCCCTCTCTGAAGTGTTTAGGAGTCATTGCTCCTCTCTTTGAAAGCCACTCCAAGGAAGCCTGGGACAGATCATGGAGCAGGAGAGTTTTTTTCCTTTTCTTTTCCTGCTCTGGCCTCTCCCAAGACAGCTGAACAACCATAAATAGACCAAACCTTTGGAGGGAAAGAAAAATAAAAGAGAGGCAGGTGATGATGATGTGAAGTTATGCAGTGAGACCAGGAAGCTGACAAAGAGGTAAAATATCTGGCCTTTTACAGAGATGGTCCATGGTGGTGTGTACACAGTGCCCTGCCTTTGGCTTTGGAACAGCCAACAAGCAGCAGCCCAGTGTCTGAAACAAGCTGGGCTGAATCCCCCGGATGCCAGGGAACACTGGCACCACCATGCCCACCAACAGGCCAACCTGGGGTTTCCTCCTCTTGTGGCCACAGGTATGCTTCACCACTGTCTGGCTGGCTGCTGCTATTTATTCCATGATTTTCTAAAAATGTGCTCCACCTAGATGTCCAGACTGTTGCCAACCTCCTTCTTTAATAAAAGTAACAACAGCATGGTATTGAAAATCACGAGGCATTTAGAAATATACAGACTCCTTTATGGGTGAAATAATCTAATAGACAAGCTGTTGTTAATTTACAGCCTCAATTTTCAGACACACTTCTTGAGTCAAAAGTACTTCCTGCTCCATAATTCCTACAGGGACACAGGTGGCCCAAATTGCAGTATACATCTACTGTATATTAAAATGTATTTCGGACTTAGCTTAAACATTTTTGAAATCTCAAGTTTATGTCTAGACTATTTTAATCAGCTAAATGTCATAATAAGCCATATGTTGGGCTTGATAGGTTACATATACCAGCCCTGCTCATAAAGTATCAAAAGGTGTTTTTAAAAAGGAGTCTGTGTTTGTTTTACCAGGAAAATGGTGCTTTTAGTCAGTCGTATCAAACCTACTGGCAAAGTGCACAGGCTCTGACGTAACTACTGGGAAAGAGGGAGGCCAGGGTGGCCGCAGAGTGGGGAACAGAGATGGCTCAGTCCACCCCAGTGGCCCAGGCCAGCTCTGCTGGCAGGGAGCCGTTCTCCTCCTGCCCACTCGGAGCAGACGGCTGCACCCCGCGGAACGGCTGCTGGCACAGTCACCCATGCACCCTGTGCCTCTTTCTCTGAGGAGCATTCCTGGGCTGAAGTGGATGAATATTTTTTGCCAGACCCTTCCATGCAAGAGCAAAGGGCACCAGCCAGGTCCTTTGCATCATATCTTACCTCTGTAGGGGGTGACTTGCTAGAGCAGAGCACTGCTGGCAGGTTCTTTGGGTTATACCAGAGAAAGAAGGCTTTCACCAATAAAACTCCGCCATTACCAAATTAAATTAATTAAGCATAACTGCACAAAACCAACCATTCTTTCTCCAGAGATTTTGCTAGTATAAACCAGCAAAAATCAAAGTCTCTTTCCTGAGCATTGTTAAGCCAAAACACCCAGCTTGGGAAATGACCCATGACCGCGGGATGCCTCATGCCAGAAGGATGGTTCCCCACCACGTAGGCTGAAAGGGATCCTCTGTTAGCTCTGAGCCGCAGAGGGCCTATGGCACACAGACATGTAGCTTGGACTGGCTCCAGCAGCCAAGGATATACATGCACACAAATTCATCACACTGTCGTATGAGATTATTTCCTTATGAAAAGCTGGCTCCCTTCTGGATGTAGAAATTCCCCTTCAGCTTCCAGCCACTGCCACGGGGAGGTCTTGCAGCCCCAACTCAGGTAACCTGACCACCAGAAAGACTTGGTGGCTATGGGCCATGCCACGCCCAGTGTCCCCCCAGGGCTGTATGTCCATCCCCCTCATTCTATTCTCCTGACAACCCTGGCACAGAAGACATTTATTTGAAAACCCACATACAGTCCTAGGAGACATATTTGTGTGTGTCCCAGTGGATGAAATCCCAGAAGTTCTACATCTGGGCACTTGCCTCTGGAGGATCCTCAGGGACTGAATATACATACTGGAGAGCTTAAAGAGTATTTTAATTATAGTCTTTCCTCAGGAAAAACAGCCCATTCAGTGCACAGAGATCCCCAGGGGCAACACCTGAATTGTGACTAAAAGTAGAGTATTGTGACTAAAAGTAGAGTAACCCTCTGGTTACCCCATCATAGTTCCACTGGATGAGCCATTTGTGATAATAGCTAGAGTAACCCACAAACTGTACATCAACCCCCCTCACACTATCCCAATTCTTTGGCTCCTGGGTAATTTAGCCAGTCACTTTCCAGATGTAGTTATTCTTCCTCCTTTTAACAAGCCTCCAGGGCAGAGGATGAGAGAGAAGTTGTCACGCTCTCATTCTGCAAAGAAAGTGTACTTCCTCTGCAGAGTGTGAAATACAGTCCAGTAGGGTGAAACCATAAAGAATCAGAGCGTGCCCATGGTACCAGGTAAGAATACTGGCTTTTTAAAAAATATATTTTACTGTCAGTTTCTCCACCACAAAACATAAATCCTTACGTGATCCCTTTTTTCAGAGTTCCCCTGTTTGCCAGCAGTAAACATCTGAGAGCTGTTTTTATTCCCACAACAGTTTATTGCCATGCAAATACCATAATTTTCAGTCTCTACAAACAGAGAGAGATTGTCATCCACCCAGTTTGTTACTATACTTGCTGGGCAGAAGGATGTAGTAAAAGTCATGATTGCCCTTGATGTCCAAACTGGAATTTCATTTTTTAACTCTTTCCCTGCCTCTGCAAGCTTAGGGTTATTTCTTCGAATGCCAGCTTGTCAATTTAAACTCTGGTCTGAAAATCTACCCCATCTTTTCCCTCCTATGTTGACCACTTGCAGAGGAACGAATAGGCACCCAGTTACTAAGACACAGTAATATCTCATCAGCCTGTGGAAATTGGTACGGCTTCACTGAAGGTGCCATACTGAGCATATGCAACATCAAAGTCTATGGCCTTAGTTCCAAAATAATAATGAGTCCATGACCATGAACCATAGTTGGTCATTTCACTTTCTTCTCTCCCAGGCATACATCCAAGACTCTGAATCACTGGAGTGGAGGTCTGCCCAACATCTTCCAGTCTGTCTGTCTATGCCTGGACATGAGGAGTGAGCTTGCTTGCCCCTACAAGCAACCTTGGCATGTAGCATTGCAGGAAGGGACAAGGCCAGCTGGATTTAGGTGGCCTCTCAGGGTGTTATTGTATAGATGGATCAGCCCCTTTCAGAGAGGGCATGTGAGCAAATGTAATTCTGCAACTTCTGGATGACGGATTCCTAATATGGGTGAACAGGAACCAAGAAAAGAAAGGAAGCAGCTAGGAATAAAATGGAAAGAGTAGACACTATCAGCTGAGTCTTTTTTTCTCAGACACGTAGTTCAGCTGGGCTGGGGACATGTAGTTTTCTGTAGAAGCAAAGGGTGATACCAGAACAAGGATAAGGAATGGGATCTGTATTCACGAATAAAGAGAATGTAAATTCTGTTGTTAAATCAGAGACACACTGTGTCTTGTCATCACAGTAACTAGGATGATACATGAGTTTTCAGTCCCCCTACCTGAAAATGCTCTTTCTTGCTTTAACAGTTCAGTGTCACTGAGGCAATAATTGGTCCAGGTAGGAATAATTCACTTAATTAAGGCTCCTCTAGTGCTCAGTACAATGGTTCTTCTAATTCCTTATATATTCATCATGGAAATGACATGCCTTCAGAGACTTACAAAAAGTCAGTCCTAGCTATATCCTTAACAAGGGCCTAGAAAAAGCTTCCCCATCCTAGGTCCACACATGTAACTCAGCCACTGCCTTTTCTTTCTGTGGGAAATAAATCTGGGTGTGTTGGAAGGGGATGAGCAGTGTCCCCTCTCATCTGGCTGAAGGGAAAACCAGGGGTGTGAGACACCTGCTCTTCCTGCCTAAAATCAGCTCTACAGGGAAATCAGGCACTTATTAAGGAGACCCAGATCCCATTAACAAGTACATCCATCTTTCCTGTCAGTTTGATGCACCACTTTGTTCCCAGATGAAGGGAGTTGAACACAGCTGTTACCTTGAAGGTCAAGCTCTGAGTTCAGTCTTGCACCTGAACAGGCAAAGGACATTTCTCGATGTGATCCTGCAATTATACTGAGACATCTCATCTAAACACTTCAGTGCACTTTTATGACATAAAACATTTTCATAAGCACGTACATTTCTTTTGAAACAAGTCTTCTTTCCAAGTCTTCTGTCATTGAAATGCTCTATGTGGCTTGTTTGGGGTTTTTAAAATAAAATCCTTGTGTAAGATGTTCCCATTTTTAATCTATTTCTCATTAAAAGTTGTTGTTTTTTCCTAGAAGTAGCTTTGCTTTCATTTTTTGAGGGTCTGTTGAGATTTCTTTTTTCTTAAACTTACAACAAAGATGATATTTTTAACAAGCAGTAATTATAAAACACAATACCTGATAGCTTCACAGACAGATGAATCACAAGAGAGTGTAACTGGAGGCGAGTGGGAAATTACACCCCTACCATTCACAGATGCCTCTGTTCCTTAGACAGAGACACTTCTTCTGATCCTTGAGAGCTCTTTAATCTAACAAGCACACAGGGAAGAAAATATCCTCTTCTACATTGAATGTTGTTGACTACCACTCTGTCAGTCAGCACAACATTTCAATTAGGTTTTAGACAGTGGATTTTGACAAATCACTGTCTGTTAGACCAAAGTTGCTGTTGGTACAAATTGCTAAATGATGTGATGAATTTTTCATTATTTCTCCAGTCCTGAATCAAAGTCACTATCTTTCTAAAATATATGCTGCATTTTCACCATAAATTGTTATGTTGGGAGCAGTTTTCATAGTACAAAATCTACAGCTTGTGCAATACTAGTCAAAACAGGAGTAAATTCAAAAGCAACTTGGGACCACAAACAGCAACCATTTTTTGATGAGTTTTATTTTTTAAGTGCCAAGGAAGGATACAAGGCTGCTAAGTCACTCAGACATTTCTGAACATGCCTAAGTCTTGAGTAATCTCCAGTGTTTCTGTACCGTTTCTATTTCCCGAAATAACCTGTTCAGTTCTACGATGAAAGGCTCACACCCACACAGAAGAGCACAGAGACACCAGTGGCGCCTGAGTCAGGGACATGAAACCCTGTCCCAGCTCCTCCAAGGCTGTCCCAGGAGAGCATCAGCCCCGGCTGCTAGGAAAGATCCAGGACCATGAGTCCACCAGGGCAAATCTCTGGGGTACTGCAGAGGACAGGACTGAGAAGAGGACAGGATTTGGTCATTTGTGCTCTGTTTGTGTATTTCTGTCTGCTTTACTTGGTGTTACTTCCAGGCTGTGCACACGGGTATGTGTGTGCACTCACGTGCTTACTGGGGGCATGTGCTCAGTGTCACTGCTGGCTCGGGCGGAGGCTGTGGAGCTGCAGCAGCTTCTCCTCTATGGGCTACTGGTTTTGGCAACTTGTAATATAAGTCTTGGAGATATTTTCAGGCAAAGCTTGAAATTAAGCATCCATAACTCTTAAATGAATTGTTAAATGTCAGATTGAAATAAAGCATGAGCTGCAGTGGTCATTAATAGAAGAACCATGGGGAAAGTAAATAACAATATCAGATCCTCTTAATAAAACCACAGTATCTCCATTCCCAGCTCTATCCTAAGCTCTTCTATCAGTGAAAAATATAGACATGGTATGGAAAATGATGGGACGAAAGCCACAAAGCAGGGAAGGGCACATCCTGGGAGGTCTGCAGGCTGTCAGCTCTGTCAGGGCAGAGGACAATTAGATCAATGTTATGCACATTTGTAAAAGTCTCCTGACCAAGCAGAGGAGCCTTACAAGGACCTGATGCCCTCCCAAGCTGCTGAACCCACTGACCCAGAACAGAGGCAATCCGAGAGGCAGCAGCACAGCCAGCAAGCAAGAAATGTGCATAGAAAAACACAGGCAAGCCCAGAGCAAATCAGATGATGGTGTTTCTCCTGGTGTCTCCCCTATACCAACACCAAACATATCCAAGGAGAAGCAGTTATAAAAATATCATTTACAAAATTAGAAGACAAGGGGGAGGAGGAGGAACAGAAGGAGTTATTGACATCAGTCAGTCCAACAGACAGACGCCCACACCATTGCCATCCCCCACCAGAAACTGGGCCAGGTCTTTATTTGTTGAGTTGGTTAGTTGGTTGGCTTGCTTGTTTGTCTTGATAATAATACCCTGTGGGTTTCTTCTTGTTCACCTTTAGGGTTTTCAGCCTTGAAGTTAAAAAACTCTCAAGCTTTTCCTCAATAAACTTGGAGTATTACTCAGAAAATTGTCTTCTTCTAACACAAAAAGAAACCCAAGATTCTTCTCTGCTCACAGAAAATGATACTTAAAGAAAATAACTTCAAGGGCCACACAAGAAAATTGCTGCACCATCATTTTTTCAACTGACTACAGGAAAGTACACATTCCTACAGGGCAGGTGAGGAGAGTTCCCCTCTCACCTGCTCCTTTGACCAAAAAAATCCCAACTGCTCATCTGTGAGGGACAATTTATTTTTTTTTAGCTCTTGGACAGGTAAGGTATGAGGAGAGTATAGATGTCCTGTGCTGTCTCCACCAACGCTGTTGCAAGTCATGCACTCGGCAGGGCAGAAAGATTTGCTCTTTGAGTAGATTTGCTGTTGCTATTATGAGGAATGGGCTGCAAAGTGCCTGAGGCAGAACAGCAGGATCCCTCTCTTCTAAAGAATGTGTACATACACTGAGTATATAAACCAGATCTGACATCCAAAGTGGCAGCAAAATTAAAAGAAAATGAAAAGAATGCTATTTATGACTGAAAAGAAAAATCACTTTAAGATTAGGAACAAGCAAAACAGAGCTGGCAAACTAAATAATCCTGTTGCCTTGTCTCTTCCAGTGTTTTGAAACAGCAACAAAAATGGCCATGACATCAATGTTTAAAATGCAGCACATGCCTCAAATGTTTTTACAGAGGCTGTTCACAAGCAGGGTTAAGCTCTACTGCAGCACAGCCAGATTTATCACTCAGCCAGTCCCCCACAGAAATGGGATGTATGGACTGGAGAGATCAAGTACTGCAGACCATCCGCCACTCTTGAAAGAACTGGCCTGACCAAACAGATCAAATACCCAGCTAAGCGGTAACCTGCTCACTAATTACCCTTTTAACACACAGTGATTGATTTACCTTCTCTTTATCATAATCATATCATCACTCACCTTTCCTAGGTGGGACCATCAGCTCTGTTGCCCTGGGAACTGTGAAGGTGGATGCAGGAAGTGGGAACCTGTCATTGCTACAGGACCAGCAAGTCTCAGCCTGAAGCCATGAGATGTGCATTAAATATTGGCATGACTTCTTTCTGAGGCAAAAGCAGCTTTTTCTTAGCATTTACCCAAGACCTTGATTACAGAAATTAAGAGAGGGTAATGAAGTGATGTCAATCAGTCACTTCCTGTGCTGTGCTCCAGCCCTGCTCCAGCCCTGTGTCCTGTCAGACACCCAGTGCATCTGCCAACTCCTCCTTAGGGCAGGTTGGGATTTTCAGTTTAAGCTGTGACCAGCAACTAACTACTGACCCCAGCGTCCATGGGCTGTCATTGACTTGACACAACAGAAAACAAACATCCCTAGAAAGACCCCACTGCTGGGGCACAGGGCAGCAGCAGTAGCACACAGTCCTCTGCAGGGCAAAGTCATGCTGACCTATCTCCTGACAGTTTCATCCATCTCTAGGAAGGAGCTTGGGTTCCCCGTGAAGTAGTAAGCTCAGGAAACCAAGACCACACTGAGCTGGCCGTGAAGCCAGCTGCTGTGAAACTTTTTCTTCCACTGGGCTAGAAAAGAGCATCCAATTTTCAATTTCCTGCCTTCAGCCACTTTGAAGCTGGCCCATACAACTGAAGTGTATTTTTTTAATGTTAAATTTAAAAATTCCTACATTTAATACAGAAAAATTATTACAGATGCGGAAAGCTTTCTAATGTTTCACCTGAAATGTACACATTGGATTAAATCCTTGGATGCAATGTCCGAATTAATGTAGATCATTGTAAAGAAATAATTGCTAAATTTAAATCTATATGAGAAAACCAGTGAAGGTGAATAATTGCAAAATAAGGCATGCAGGACTAGATAGGAACACAAATTCTAACTCAGCCAGTTATCAGTATCAAAGTACTTCAGAGAGAAGTGATTATTTCAGGGAATATATGTAACACCACATAAATCCTTCATCCATAGTGCCTCTGGTGCAGCCAAGTTCTTAATAGTCATCCAGCTCAGCATTGCTCCGTGGGGCCCATGGGCAATCCACAATCCGTAAGGCACCAGAAGGTGGTCCGGGAACTGATTGCAGAAAAATAATTAAAAAACTAAACCAAAACACACACACAGCATCCCACGCAGTTGGCAGGCACTTACGTCAGTGCCTGCCTACAGGCACCGCTCACTCCCTGGCTGCTGGTGCTCAGATCAAAAAAACCTTGTAGGTCCTTTGATATTAAAAGATTGGGGAACGCTCATTTAGCTTCTGTGAAATGGGGCAGAGCTCTGACTTGGGCTCCCAAAGCCTGAGTCTTCTCCCACTGAATCAGGAATGTGCCACCTCCTCCCCACTGCTCCTCCATCCCACAGAAACTACCAGCAGAATGTTCCCTGGCTAGTAACACACAAAAAATATGCCTCTCAAATTTAGTCAAAATTAATACTCTTACCCTGGTCCTAACCCCATGGTCTCAACCCTTGGTTAGTAGCATTACAGGGGCAGGACTGGACCCACTGTGCCCAGGTGCTGGGTGGGCAGTGCTACCATGCCAGAAGTGATGTTGTTTCATCTGCCCTTGCAGAACCACCCCACCCATGATCCCCTGCCCAGGAGTGTGACAAGAAATGCCTGACCCTGGGAAGTCTACAGGGGAACAGAATTAAACCATAGCTAGAACTGAGAAATGCAGCTCATCCAGTAGCTGATTAAAAGGTGAAAGGATTGCATTATTCATAAATTTGGCTTCCTGACATCACCAAAAGAAAACAAAGCTTGAAAAACCATAACATCTACAAATATTTTCAGGTATGACAAACTCTGGAGTTTTCCAATGAGCAATTTGCATGACCCTGGAGGAATTATTGGGCATGCATGTTTAGCTGATTGATAGATTTTATTAGTTAAGATTTCTCTGTTGCAAAGTCTGTTCCAGTCTCCAGCTAGGAGTGAAAGAACATTGTTTCTCCCCAGTAAAGAAACCAGCATCTTATAACTGCTCAGATATATGAAAAATGTAATTCAGGAATTTTTTTTTTTTTTTAATTACCCTGTATTTAAAGAATTACCAGCAAGCACCCTGTTTCTCTTGTTGGGAGCTAACATCAAAAAAAATGCCTGACTATTTTTCTAAGAGCCAAGAAAGTCGACTAGTAATCATGTGGAATTGTGTGGCCAAAGGTACATAAACTGGCTTCACATGGGACCAGCAGTAGATCAGATTGCATTGGGCGGAATGAAAAAAACAATCCCAGAAGTCTAGTTTCTTTGGAAATGTACCAAAACTGTCTAACCATACCAACCTGGCACATCATATGTAAAAAAGTGACTATTTCCTAGTACAGTATATGGGGTGTTTTATAGAAGTCAAAAAATCAGAATGGCCTTAGTCTGACATCGTAAACACAATATACTGTAATGTCACTGAGAGACTACTTGTTACCTACTTGTCCCAAGATTAATGCTGAAATTGAGCACACAGATCTACCTACAGTGTCCCTCCGAGCACAGACATGCCTGAAAAATCTGTTTGACATACAACTTGGAAATAGGTACAATAACTATGTAATAGTAGAAACCACTTCTGTTTAATTCACATCTATTATTTACATTGGCCCGGGGAGTTTACAGCACTGGGAAGCAACACTAAGGGAACAACACCTTGTGCAGCAAATCTTCCTATCTGCAACACAGCTACCCTCCTGCTTGCTGTGACAGCACGACTGTGTTTGGAGATACAGGTTATTCTTTCTCCCCAGGTCCCTCCCCACCAGGGGCAGCATGGTAGGGACAGAGCCCACAGCCACCAGAGTAGGGAAAGCAGGTCTGCTATGAGGCAGCTCTTCAGCTTGGGCTGGCTTATCTGGTGCCACCCAAGAAGTCATTTTTCTCCCCCCTTTTCAAGACCAGGCCTGCAAAAGCAAGTCTATGTGTAAACAGGTTGCAGAAGATTAACAGGTGTCTCTATGCAGTTGATAAGGTTTAGGGTTTTGTGATAATAACAGATGCAATTCTGCTATGCTTCAGGTGCAGATGTAGGTTCGACAACAGGGCAGGAATTGCCATTGAAGCCCATGAGCCCAGTCACAAACTGCAATTCTGAAAGTTAGTACATCCTTTATCTATTCATATTTATCATTTAAATTAGATTATCTCTTTTAACAGGCTGCAGTGTGTCTTGGAGTTGGTGCATCATTCTTGCTGAATTAGATATATTGTCTACAATGCAACTTACAGATCACCAGCAGCCTGGAGGCACAAATCACTTAGTTTTCAATAATAAGAAAGGATAGTAATTAAAAGATGTTGCAGGGGAAAAAAAAAACCTAACAATTTTATGCAAATCAAGGTTTCTTTAAATGCAAACCAATATTTTTTGAGATTATTTTCTCAAATATAGCTTGTGAACTCCTAAAGGAAAACACAATTACTTCATCTCTCAAGTGAGATGCTAAGACTGCTAGAGCCATAAAATGTAAAATGAAACAACTACAGTTAGATTTGATGACATTTGCTCTAACTGCAGATACTAATCACCAGGTGTCCATAGGCATGCAGAAAAGATAGCAAAAAAACATGAAAAAGCACTAGGAAACCAATATGATCAACTGACTTGTATACAGCACAGGACCTAAACCTGGAAGTTTCTGCCCACAGTTCCTGCATGCCAGCTTTCAACACTACTTTACGTATCCTAGTGAGGGCAAATCAGTCGTGCTTGCAGCAAGAGTGTCTCCCACAGTTAATGGCTAATAGATTTGTGTGGTGATCCTTTTGGGTCCCATCCAATCCCAAATATTCTGTGATTCTGAATCCGATTCTAACAAAAGTGACCTTCCTTGCAAAAGTAATGCATGCAATGAAGAGTCTAAATTCTATTTATGACACTTGCTCCTAAAGTGTGAAGGTATTTCTGAAAATGGGAGTCAGACAAAAAGATTTACATGCTCTTCTTTTTGCCTTGTATGGTTACTAACTTGTAGCAATTAACTCAGCCATGTTCCCGCTGGTGCCTCTCTCCCCAGCGAGCGTCAGTGGGTCTCACAGTTTGCTCTCCTCGCTGCATTCCTCAGCTGTACCAGATGTCCGTCCCTTTCCTTCCCTTCCGAAGGGCTAAAAGCTCATGCTCAGAAGGTCCACAGCCCTTTCTAGCCTCTCCATGTCTGTCTCAGGTTTTTTCTCCTTCTTTTGCCATGAAAGGACAGAGCACAGAGGAGCTGAACCAAGCACAGCGTTTTTCAAGTTACCTGCTTGCTGTTAGGTATCACTGTACAGTGCTGAATTATTTATTCCAGCTTCTTAGGCAGGTGTGTGGCAAGTTTCCATACAGCTTTAATGGGAATCAGATTGCCAGCTTCAAACCCAAATTCTTCATCTGCACCACAGCATGACTGTGAAGTGTTGCTGAGCAAGGGCGGGGTGAACAGCTATGTAGGAACAGACCGCAGTCACAGCTGGGAGAAGTATGTGGGTCTCACTTAATAAAACTTGATAGAAAATATTTGTAGCTATTAAAAAATATCAACAATGGCACGATACGCCTCATGTAACCAACACGACTGTCACACTAGGATGGGCACATTCCGGATTTCAGAGTTTGGTCATCTGTGGGGACTCACTCCACTTTCAGAGCACACGGGAGCACACACACACACCTGCTGGCAGACACAGGGGAGGGTGGCAAAGCACAGCAAGAGCACTCCTTGCATTCAAACTTGCTTTATTCCCATTTCCGGGTGCAAATTCAGGGTTATCAGAGTATCACATGCCCAGCACGAAGAGGCAGATCTCATCTATGTACAAAAGATATTGGATGAGCTGAGAAAAACAAGGTGGGGCCCTCAATTCCAGTGTGATGTCAGTGGAGGTACCAGGGGGATGTGCATTTGACTGACAGTCTGCATGCACCCGAGCGGGTAACTCTGTGCCTCCTCTGCAGCTGGCAGAGCTCAGGGCACGAACACGCCATCCAAAAGTAGGTGTCCTCATCTGGGCCCCTATCACACACTTCACAGAGAGGCACCAGAAGACCAGGTCCAACACAGGCAGCAGAAGACGGCTGAGATGAACCCCTCTGGGGGCAAGTGACATGCAAGAGCCCTTGGCAGGTGGTGGACTCTAGATCAAAGCCAACTTGTGCAGTCTCATCAAAGGGCTTGCCAGGCCAGCAACCCGTAATCAAGGTGGCATGGCAGCCAGGATCTCAGCGGTACCAGCATTGCTGGATCTGCTCTGCGAGTAGGTAGTGGGATGCTCCCTGGGTGGTGGCTCCCAGCAGCGCTTCCCCTGCCAAGTTGATTGCTAAATACTTATCCTACCAACCCACAATTAGGACAGTTTCATGAGGAACCGTGGGATGCACTTTCTGCATAGCACACTACAGACCTAGATGACCAAAAAAATTCTAACCAAAGAGCAAGAAACACCCCTCCCCCCAAAAAAACCCAACAAACCCCCCCTCATTTCACAGGGAAACAACAGAATGCCTTCATTTGTTCTCTGCCAATGTCAAACATGATTCACAGTCAGATGTTAAAATAAAATGGCCTCATTTTTACTGTCACTACTACATTGTGCTGATTTGGTCAAAAATAAAACCTCTTAAAAATTACAAAAAACTGCACAGCTTCTGGAACAAAAAAACAAACCTAAGCAGAAGAACAAAAAGTTGGTACAAACTGATAGTGTCTGAATTTGTTTCTTTTAATAGATAAATGTCTGTGATTATCACAAAAGGGGTAGAGCCAGCAGTTTCACTGAAGAGTCCTTGACTGAAGGGTCCTCATGGTCTCCCTAGGCTTGCACAAATTGAATGACTGCACTGCTGGCATAGCTGCTTGCCTTGCCAGCAGGGCACTGAGAGATGGTTGGGAAATTATGGTCTCAGTTAGGGATGGGGAGAGGGAGAGCTGTGCCTGAATACTGGCCACTTTTGCAATGCTGCAGCTAGAAATCGTGCCAAGGGCAGGCATTCCTTTATCACAGTGGAGCAGACAGAAGCATTCAGTACACCTCAATCCTAAGAGTTTTAATTTGAAACATTTCTAAGGGGGACTCAGTTGCCCAGGGTACCATGCAACCTTGGGGTGAAGCATATACTTGGGAGTAACTTCTATCATAATTATTCACTTAAATAAGTAAGAAAATAAAATGGAAATGGAAAAAAATGTGTAAAGGAGTTCCATTTTGGTCATTGTTTTGAGTGACAACACAGAGTTCAATACTGCTGCTGTCTCATCTGGATCCATCTCCAAATGAGATGTTTCAAACCAGGATAACTACACTTGCAAATGGACGCCATGAGCTGAGTATTGCAAACAGTGTGCAGCAGTGTACAGGAAGCTCTGCAATGCTACTAAAGCTTATTCTGAAAGAGACACACACAAATAGAAATGGCAGTCACTGGGACAACAGCAAGATGGTGCTGGGGGGTGTGATAGGTTTGGGAGCCTTGGTGAAGCAGTTGGGCTCTGGTTTGCAGACATAAGTCGTGAGGACACATTCCATCTTCAGAATAAAATGTCATCTGTGGACTATTATCTGAGAAAAAAGTTTCCTGTTCCACCAAGTCCATTTCCACTTTGCATTGCCCTACACAGACTCTACACTGCCCTACTCTCTCTTCCCAGATCACCAGCATGGTCCCACCATTTGCAGAATACTCATCAAAGGTTTCAGTTTGCTGTCGTTCATATTTATACTTAGTTTGACTTGTCTCCAGGCAGAAATCTTCTGATTCAGTAATATGAAAACCCACTTTTGCAACTGCCCTTAATGTCTCCCTCACATGTGGGCATTTCCTCAAGTCAGATTTGTTAAGGCAGGTAAATAGCCCTGTGTCTCCTTAATTCCTTCCCTTTCCCTCACTAAGACATTCCAAAATGATCCCCCCTTTGCTTACCCTCTTAATGATCACCTTCCTACCTGTGTTTTTGAAACACATCCTGTTTTAAAGCTGGCCCCAAATCCACTGCCCTCTGACATGCCAGGCTGGACAAAGAACGGGCACTCACTTTCCCAGTCCTCTCTGTAGCCTCAGTATCCTCCTGCCAAAGCCACAACACTCATACAAAACCAAACCAAGAAACATGGAACTAAAGCAGGTTTTTCAACACTTCCATGTTAGAAATGACACATATTCTTAATAGCCATTACTCTTTTATATCCTCTTTGGAGAGTTCAGACTTCAATTCATGTCTTTGGCAAACCAGTCATGCCAGGGCAACCTGTGATGGACACTCAGCTGATGAACTAGACTTTCTCCAGCTGACTACTAGAGAAAGTCTTGGCCTGGAGATGACAAAGCTTTTCATGACCAGCGTGAATAATATTCTTGCAAAAAAAAATTTACAAGTTCAAAGCAAAGGCTATTAGCATGTAACTTTTTTTTTGCTATTCACAATTTGTGATGAATCAGAAAAGGCCCTGTTATTTCTGCATATATCATCCTTCAGTGGTGAACAGGATTCAGGTGAAAAGACCACAAGAAAGCAGAAGACCAAGGTACCTACTTGTCAGAAGTGTCTCCTGCTGTGGGACTAGAGCAAACATCTCTGCCTAGCAGCCCACACATGCTGTGTGCCAACAGCACACTCCATCTGCTCACAAACCACCATGGTTTTGTAAATGGTCACACCTGAGCCTGCTTTTGTCACTTGGGGAGATCCATCTTTTTATCCCACTGGTTGTGGACACTTGTTCTTCTCTTCAGCTCTGCAAACCCCAGTTCTCTCCTGGCTTTCCCACTTTCTCATTTTCCCCTGCCTTTATCTCAGGCCCAGGTGCCTGAGCATCTCATTTCTTGATGCACATACACACCTTTTCCAGCTCAAGCCCAGCACTGCTGCCCCTACTTTCACTGTGCCCTGCCCTCACCACCTGCAGGGAAGTATTGAGTAGAGCTTTATCACCAAAAGCAATGGGAAACTGCTCTAAGAAATGGCATAGCCGAGCAGCACCTCCCAGCACTCATAATGAAAAACAATGCAGGAACTGGTGAAGCCTAAAAGATTTTTTAAAAATAAATAGTTTCTCTGTATCAGAGTCACACAAGTGGTGGGTCTGGGATTTTTTTTTTCCCCATATTGAGCAATCGAGATGGAGAAAAATATGAGTGGTCATCTCAGGGCACGGCACAGAAGAAGCAGTTAGGATTTTGAGATGAGAAGACTTCATTCAAAGGGACAAATAAAGCAATGAATTAAGGTATCCTGGTGGCAAAAGGGCTATTACATGTGAAATAAACAACTTTAATGAGGTTGCAACACTGGATTTATAGACCCATCTTCATGTGCAGGACTTCAGGTGCATAACTCCATTAGCACTTATGGGATGCGCACAATTAAAGCCCCACACAACAAGGTAAGACTGCTGCTATTAAAATCAGCCATGGACGAGCTTCAAAGATGTTCTCCCATTTAGTTCAGCAGAGTGACCCAAAAGAGAGAAGCTCATTTGTAGCTGAGCTGATCACTTTGCAAGGTGGTCAAGTATGAGCACTTACTGTGAATTCTCTGTATGATGGGTATGAACGGGTTGGATGCTAGTCCTGGCCCTGGACATTTCAGATCTCTTCTGCCAGGAATAGGCTTCTGCTCTCCATGAATAGTCAGTAAAAGCATCAGCTTGAGTCACCATCAGCTCTTGCTTTCAAACTGGGGAGGTGTTGGTACAGAGGATATCCTGAAATGTCCCTCCCTCTCGATTCCTTGGCACATTGCTGGAATGACCACAGGCTGGGCAGAGTGGCTGAGGTCACAGACACAGTGTGTTCCCTGCACCTTGCAGCCTGATGTCTGTTCCGTGCACAGCACAGCACACAGAAACGACTCCAGGTAGCTGGGGTACCACAGTCCAGCAAGGTGACTTATCTCAGGCAATGATTCATCCCTCTGAACTACTTGCAACCAAAGACAGCTCTCCACTGGCCCATGCCCTGGCACAGCAGGTATTCAGCTCTGAAAAAAAAAAGCCTCTGGGGACTCAAAATCAACATGACACAGCATTCAAGGTACTCTAGATTTTCATGGGGCAAAAAAAATTTGCCTAACACATACAAAATACAGGAAAGAGTAGCTCAGTATTTTAAATCTGCAAATGTCTCACCTGTTCTCAGGAGCAGAGCACATATTATACACCCAAGTGACAATATGCCAGCTGAGACCATACTTGTTTACCTGCTATTAAATTGTGCCACCAGGCAGCCATCTCCAGCTGAAAAGGGTAGCAGTTCATATTATCAATTTCTTTAAAAAAACAATGCAGATAATACACTCGGAATTGCTTTCTTGCCAGAAGAGGTAAAACCTATTTAAATCTGAATAATGCCACAGCATATCTGAGGGTAATGGAATAAGGTGCAGAGACTGAAAGCAGAACTACAATGACAAAACATTAAATACCAATATGACTTTAGATATTATATTATGCTCTCCCAAGAGCTGTAACTCTTCGGATATATGAAGCATTCAGAAAAACTGAATTGAACCCTTCGTCACACAGTATTTTTTTCTACAATATTAAAAATGTAATTTTACCAGAAGCCAAGGGAAGTCCTATGTTCTTAATACACTTAGAGATTTTTATAAGCTAACGTTAAAACTGACTGAATTGTCACACACATTCTTGTTCACACTTAAGTCTGGTCTGAAAGCTCTTCTCTTCAGTTTTGCACTGTAATGCCTATATTCCTACATTCTTAATACTCACAGATTTCAACAGTACAAAATTTTGACAGCCCCCCTGAAAAGTCCAAATTCACACAGAATCCAACCGTTTCACCATCAGCTTTAGTGGCAGCAGGCTTAAGCCTAGAAGTGTCAAATCTGATAGACATTAAAGAATGAGTGAATTTCCTGGTTAATCTAATTCAGTTAGCACAAGAACATTCTCTACAAGGCCAAGGATATTACTGGCAGCACAAGTAGCCACACTTATGAGGAAGCTACTTAACATTTTCCATTGTAATACTCTGCTTCAGGATAACTTTGAACAATTCAGGCTAAACATTCCTGATGTTAGCTGTCTGACTAATAGGATCTTTTTTGGGAAGTTTTAGCTCAAGGGATTCAGCTATTTTCAAGGCTGAGGTTACAGAAAAGGAAAAAAAAAATAAAAAGAGAAAAAGAGAAGGAAAACTCAAGTTTCATATGAAAAGCTCTGGCATTTCCATAAGGGAAAATAAGAGTTTTGATCTTAAAATTCAAAGAATGACCAAGGATGAAGGCTGACAAAGAGCACAGAGTATGGCTGGAAATAAGTAACATGATGATCTAATTACAGAATTAAGAAACATAAGAAATTAAAATCAGGTGCTAAGAAGAGGGGAGGCAGAACAGCTTTGTCTGGCTGGTAGCATTACAAGACCAGAAGGGTTCATCACATCTATGCATTTTGGCCTCAACACGGCTTTGCTGTTCGGCAGGTAGCAAAGCAGCTCATTAACACCTCTCCGCTCTCACGTACACATAGCAGGTAATTGCATTGCGCTGCTGCTTTCTACTGTCTTGGCTCTCCGAGAGAGTAACTGTGTCTCCAATACAGCCTCAAATACAGCTGGCATGGCAGTCTACACAAATTCGTACAATAATTTCTGCTTTACTAGACTTTGGAAATCCGAGCCCTCAAGAGACAGGAAAAACCTGAATTGTCAGTGCAATCTTCATCCTGTTACTCAGTACACAACCTTTTAATAGCCCAATCATGTAGTATTTTCTCCATAAGATGTAATAATCAGGCAATTATAGTTAGATTCTCCAAGTGATATCAAGGGCCTGCTGAGCATGGGCTGGATTGAGCACACGAAGTACTTTAAATGCATATGACAGCCCACAGCATCTGTCTTAAGAAGCTTACATTCAGAAAATACAAAAGAGAGAATTGCTACTTATTGTACTGGAGGAATGAAGCACTGAGACTGAAGGACCTTCTCAGGGTCGTTATCTGGATCTTCCTGTTGGGCTCCATCTATATTGCCAGGCAGTTGTGAATGAGGAAGCGGCTCATATGTTTCAAATCAAGAAGAGCTACCCTCTGCATAAAGAAATTATTCACCAATGTCTATCAACAGCACTACTGACACTCTAGTACCTAGGGTGGCACATTCACAGCGATGGCCTGGTGGCTGGTGAGCCAAAAGACATGGACAAGCTTCTCTCTGGGAATGGGGGTTTCCTCCTTTGGGACTGCTAAGCCCATGGCCCACGTCTTCTTTCACCTCCTTCAGTGAGGAATGCCCTTCTGTATTTTGTAGGAGAAAAGCAAAGTTTGGTTGTCCCAAGAGAGGAAGAAGCAGCAGCTGCCTATGAGGAGGACAAGAGATTTCAGACAGATGCCTGATTTGTACCAATTATTTAAGATAGATGAAAAATACCATATATACATACACAGAAGGAGTCTCCTCTAATAATGCTGTGATCTAATGAAAATTCTTATGATTGAAGAAATATTCACCCCCACAAATGCTGATTTTTCTGCCAGCATGCGTAATACGTACAGTCACTTTACAACCATGGAAGTGGTTTGGTGCTCGATTCAGAAGCCTCCCATAAACTACCTGATTTCCCTTCTACAAATACGTAAAATTAAAATGTCTGGGTATCCCCACTAAACAGAAATTTTTCCTTGGAGAGTGGAGATTAAATATTCATAGAAGTCTTTTAAAAAAAAAATCAATTTGGAGCTCTTCGCTTGCAAACAGCTTGTTGGACTGCACTCCACGTTAGCCAGCCCGAGGGATGCTGGTGGTCCCCGTGAGCACAGCCCTGCACACCCTGCGCTACGCACAGCCGGCGGCGTCAGCATTAATGAAGGGGGATGTTGAGGGGCTCCAAGGAGTCTGAGCTAAGGCAGTCACGGTCCCCTGGCTGACCTGACACCTCCTAAACTCGCTGGCCAAGCGCTGTGAGAAGGCAGAGCCGGGCTAAGCTGGCGGGGCCCCGAGCAGCCCCGCAGGGCACGTGGCCCCAGGGTGGCTGCAGCGTGGCACCGGCGCTCGCTCGGGGAAACTCTCGGGGAAACTCTCTCGCCGGGAGAGAGAACTGAGCGCCCGCCATGGCACTCGCGCCTGGGAGGCATCGGGAACAGCTACTTGTGGTTCAACCAAGAAGACCAAAAAGCCACAAGAAACCCAGCCCGTGATTGCTTGTGCTCACATATATAGCTGTAGAAAGTGCTCCTCTATGAACTGAAAGGGTTTTCCCCCACTAATAGTACTAGAAACTTAGATGTCTTAGAGCATGACTTCAGGAGTCACATTAAAAATTAGTAACTTTGATAAGACTTTGAAGTCCATGTAAAGTCGTTGTTAACATCACTGAAATTTGTAAATGCTAATTTACAAATTTTGGAAACTATTTTTTTCATAGCCAGTAACAATGGATCTGCCAGACTTCTGTACAGCAATTAATATGATCATGCTTTTTTGCTTTTTGCATTGATTTTTTTTTTTCCCAATGAAAAAATAAATAACTATCTGTGTGGAAATCACACATTTGGGCAAAACCAGAAACGGTTTGTGTGTGAAAATTCTTGCAAGACAGACTTGCCTTGATCTACTTACTTCTAGAATATATAAATTGGTCATTATTAGTCAAGACTTCCCTTTCAAGCACATTTATTACCACATCTTGAAAAAGGCAAGTCTATTGCAACTGGTGAGTTCTAGTAATATGCTTGCCTGCCTTAGATGCAATCTGTGATCTAATAATTAAATATGCAAATGTTAAAGAAGCAAAGTAAAAAATTTGGGAACAACAAAAAAACTTAATCAGTTCTGTGACAGAGAAAACCTATTTAAGTGCTTTGTTGTTTTCAAACATCAGGATACACAAGCAAGCAAACACTGCAGGTGTTACAAGACCCCTGAATCTTTCAACCAGATTTCAACTTTCTAACCCGAGGGATGTTGCTCTCCATCAGTTTTACTAAGAGATAGGGGATGAAATGACACACTGAATAATGAAAACATGACACATTTTTTTCATATAAAACTACATTTGTATTGGTCAAATCCAGAAGGGGAAAAAAAAAATCAAATGATTGATCTATTGTATGACATTTAAGCAACATCACCCTCAGTAATGGAGAGACACTGAATAAATTGATCATTCAAACTAGAATGGCAATTCTTGTCGAATATATTCATCTTATAAAGTTTGGAAGGCTTCAGCTGTGTTTCTGACGGATGAATAAATTGCTACTCTTCCTTGTTTGTTTTACTGACACTCTAATGCCTTTTAATATCATTGCAAAATGGATCTGGCCATTTTTCCTCACATATAAATGTTTGCTTTAATTGAATAAGACATTAACTTTTATTAAGGAGCCTTCTGCTTTTCTCTCAGTAAGGAGCATTTTGCAAAGCTGTTGTTTTTAGGGACATCCTCCACAGTTCTGCACAGTTCACTACTGCTCAGCATATGATGAGTTGCGTCAACAGCAATCTGTTCTGTCAATAAAAGATCAAAAATAAAACACGAGCCCAACTTTGTATAAACCTCCTTCCGGTAGTAAAGTTGACATGAAAACCTTTTGAATGAGTCCCTCTGACTAGTCCAAAGCGCAGCACCACCATCTCCTGAGCAGTGCCAAGGCTTTAAGGCCCCTGCAGCTGAAGGGCAGGGTCATGAGAAAGTTGATTTTGGGACCATACCTGACACCTGAGCAACTCAAACCTCCACCATAAATGGAATGTTTAGATCACAAAATTCAAAGCATCATTCCAACTGCAGACAAAGCTTCCCAGAAGAATTCGTGGAAAAGTAAATATAATGACAGAAGGCATGGGTTTTAGAGCAGCATGCTGGTTTTGCCTAAAAATCAACAAGCAGTGGGCAAAATCTGAAGAAAATTAAAAGGCAGCATATAATTTGGGAAGAAATGCATAGGCATGGAAAATCATGAGGGACATATCTCTCACCCCAGGGCTGTCAAACCGGATGAGAAGCAGCTCAACAGAGAGAAATTCAATTCCTCTTGCTGCACACACTGCACGTATTTTGACTGGGATATTATCTGCATCACCACCTCCCAACAACATCTTAACAGAGCACTCGTAGTCCTTTGGCTGCCAAGTGAGAGCCATTGAATAGTGCTTGCTTCTTAAAGATGCCTCAAATTGTCACCAGTGATTTGTCATATCACAGATTTGTCATAAGACAAAAAACTGAGCAATATAGACCAACAAGATGAAGGCATGGGCTCAGAAATTTGCAAAGTATAAAAAGCATAAACACAAACATGTCAAATGTTCTTTACAAGGGTTATTGGTTGCAAATGCCAATCCCATTGAGTATCCTTGCTAGCACCAAAAAGGGTATTTGCAACCTCACTCAGACCTTCTCTACTCTGCCCTCTGCCCCTCTGTGCATGTGTTTATATCTGCACAAACACTACCCATCCTTACACGGCAGCTCCTTACACCCACACTGGTCAGCTCTGCACACATGTCCAGACTCCGACAGGACACACAGGAGTAGAAGTTATGCCTCCTAAATGTTTAAGTATTTGGGAGAATATCGTGGAGCTGAAAGGAAAAAAGCACATGATAACCTGTGCAGAAATGGGCGAGTACCCTGTGTTTCCCCCATGTGGGCAGTCAGCAGCAGAATGCTTTACAGTTTAGAAGGAGTCTGGTCCAACTCTGGGAACACCAAACAGAGAATGCAAACAGCGCATCACTGTGACATCAAGGCAAGGTCACACCAAGTACATTCCGATTACAGAAAAGCTCTCCCATTTAGTTTTATTTTCCTTAAATATTCACGTTATGGACTAGATTCTGACAACAGCCGTGGCAGTTAACCGTATCTAAAGAATTATTTATTTTTTTAGTTAAACCAATAGATGGTTCAAAATTTAGCATCTTTTCCTATGGCCAGTCCAAATGGCACATTTCAGACTGTTAGAAATGCTCAGATTGACCTGTTCCACTTGGCCTTGAGACCAAGTGGGAGCACGCACTATCCATTGCTGTGACTACCTCAAACAGCCAGAGCACAGACTTTCTGACTTTTTCTTTATGCAATACCAAGTTGCATCCACCCCACCCTTCACCAGCAAAGCCTTTTTGTCTGCACGTAACAGGGACACTGGGAGAGAGAGGCACAGCCCCTCTAAGTGTCAGTCATGGCACTGGAACCTGAGCTAGCACTGTGGTTAAGGGATATGGCACTTCACATCCACGTTGGCTTAAATTATCAGTACAATTAGGCATTTCACAAGTAGCAGTGGAATAGAGGCAGTAAATCTCACAGCAAAATCTCACCAGCTATACTGGTGAAGATCCTAAGTATTAAGCAACTAGAAGCAATGCTGTTCTTCTCCAACATCAAAACTAAGGTAATTGTCCCCTTTTTCTCCTTTCAGATGTCACTTTTGAAAGACTTGTGCATCTAGCTTGGAGAGCCTGTAAGATTCACATCGATTAGAGACGGATACCATAGTAACACTTTCTCTTACAAGGATTACAGTTCTGCAGAAATAAAAACCAATTACAAGCCAGTTACCCCAACACAAATCTGCACGGTTAGGAGCCTGACAGGAGGGACGATAGCTTGATGCAGACTGTGTGTGAAACTAGTAACCACAGGGCAGTTTTTCCCTTGTGTGCACATTTAGTCTCTTGTGTGTATATGTTACTTGTGGACGTGTAATGGAGAGGTAATCACGGGGCAGAGGCCGTGCCTGCCTCTGCAATGGCTTGCGGACCAAAAAGAAGTTCTATGTTCTTTATACGCATTTCTCAAAGACACTATGTCACTACATATTCACTAGTATACAGAAAAGCCTTTCACAGACAAGAAAGCAGAAAAAACAGGTAGTGCTAAGATAATCAGAAATAGAAAGGACGTATCTCGTGGTAAATGAGCTGCCAGCTCACTTACATTAGGCAAAGAAAAAGTAGAAGTTCTAGAAATACAGAGATAGTGGGGAAAGTCCACACTGAATCCAGTATGAAGACCCTCATCCCTATTAACCTCTAATCTCCACAGATGGCAATTCTCTTTTATTGATCATATCTTCAAGGGACTCTACCTCTCTTCCTTCCCAAAGAAGCTTCCTTTGATTACTTCCACCATGACAGAAGACCAAAGTTTAATTCAGAACAGAACAGTTAAATCATCTCCAGAATCTCCTTATACCTCACCTACTTTTGTATCTCGTTTCCCTGACAGAGGTCTATGCCTTTATTAGTCACAAATCTCTACTGAGGTCTTCCTTATTTCTTAATGGACTTTGACATTTAGCACATTCAATCTGGCAAAATAAAATCCACTTGTAAACTTCAGCACAGAATATTACTGCCTTCTTCCTCCATTTACATCCCCAATCTTACAGAAGTAATTCAAAACACACAGGTTGTTTTTAACCTGTTCCAAGTATTTATTTTGCTAACTTTGCAGACCTCCTAGTATGTATAATGCAACTGCTGCTTCCTTCCATACACAGGAAGCTACAGAGTCAGTCTTCTATTCCCAGTTATGCAGAAAATCGTTTTTTCTCTCTCAAATGTCTCATCTTTGCCTAATTATCTGCTCCTACTTCGGTTTCCTGGTGGTTATTTTGGTGCTACAGAAAACTAGAAAAATTCACACAGTTTGGATATTTTTTGTATAGGAAATTAAACTCAATCATGTGGCATGGTAGCATGATTCTTTAGTGATCTTTGATTCCAGTGGAGTTCACTGTATGAAAGCTAAAATAAAAGTGCCCAAGGTTTCCAAAGTAAAAGATCTGCCTGGCAATTTGACAGGTATGTGAGGGCTGAACAAAATTTGCATGCATATGTACGTAAATATTGCAATCACTATAGTTTAGATTGGAAAAGAGTAAGTACTTAGTCTAAACCCCAGGTTTCACATACTTACGACTTCCCAAAATATTCACCTTAGAGGCTGAAATATTCCATGCTAGGACCATATTTAAAGGATGTTATTTTAGAAGACCAAACCACATTCCTTCAGCCACTTTAGGCTCTTGGAATTCAAGACACAATGACATGCAAGAACACAAGAGGAAAAAAAGACGAAATCACAACAGCAACATGTGTGAATTATCATGTACTGCATCTTTAACTTTCTTGTTAAAAAGATAAGTAAAGCAAGTTAGGAACAGTCATCCACATGACAAAGTTCCTGCAGAGAGGGATGCTGCGCTTTTACACTGCACTGGCTGCTCTAGCTACTTCTGGACTTTCTGTCATGAACAATTCAGTAGCATCACTGGATTGCACAGAATCACTTCGGTTGAAAAAGACCTCTAAGTCCAACCATTAACTGGTTTTCATTCCAGTTCTTTATTCCAGATTCTGATTTCAACCCAGTTGGTGGCAGCAAGAGGAAATGGGAACACAGCAAAATATGATGGGGGTTCAGTCTGCACATCCCACTGGTTTTGCATGTTCTGAATGTGAAATCTAAGAAACATTTGTGATACAGAAGGACCACTACACTAGACTGTCCAAACAGATTAAAATAAAAATGAGTGACTTCCCCAAGTGTTCTAGCAGCACATTACAGTTGTACCTTCTCAACCAAAACTGGGAAATCTTAAATTTCTTCTCTAAGTCAGTTATACTGAACATTTGTAATATTTGTTTTTATTTCCAACTCCAAGTTAAATAAAACCTGTATTATTTGCTATGACTAAACATGAATGACTGCCAAACATTTATAAAACGTGAGTGACCACAGAAAATTCCAGTTCAATAGGGCCAACGAGTAAGAAAATACTAAAATATCATTAAAATGTGCCTTTATTTTTCTATTATAAGAGAATTCTACATAAACCAAGCTGACTCTGTTTTACAAGACTTTCATCCCAACATAATAAATTTTCAAGATGACCATGAACAGTGTAAAGCTGTAAATAACTCTTCTTGTTGAGGGCTACAGCAAAGTTTCTTCAATTGTTGTAATCCTGGAGAGCCTGAGCCATGAAAAGCTTGCCCAGGTTCTGTGCATTGAACTCCTTAATATTCTGGCAGTAAGTATTGATTTGACCTGTCAAAAAAAAAAGTAAACCCTTGTCAGCTGTGAAATTCAGAAAGACACCCCAGAACATAACTTTTCAAAAGCCAAATATGTATGAACCACTGAAGATTTATAGAGAAGCCACTAACTCTGCTGAACTACTCCACACTTAGGAATTTTACATTTTCAGGATGCCCAAATATGTTTGGGAAGAAGAAGAAACTAAATTAGGAGAACAGGTAAACCGGTATGCACAAAAACCCCCCTTAATTTTCTAGCAATACTACATACAATTTCTGACAATACCTATGACAATAAAAAGAATAAGCAATTCTTGCTGCTGAACTCAAAGCTCAACCACACTAGTTCTTCAATTTAGCTGATCTAAAAATTATACAAGACAGAATTTCAGTTCTGTTCTTATGCATATGCTTTCTCTATAAAAATATTTGTAAGAAATATTTTTCAGAAGCACATTGAAAATTGTGTCATTCCTCTCTGACATTCTGCTAGCCCTTTTTTTTCTACCTAACATTTCACTTTATTTGCTGTTTCAAAATTCATCAGGGTATGAAGATTTGTCGGTGCTTTACAAATCAAATGTGCCCATCAAAACATTTTTATACTCTTACAGCTACAAGTTATTTCCCTTGTTAGCTAGGAATAGCAAAACATGAAGCCAGTTTAATCAAAATTAAGGCTGTTTAGAAAGCCAATAAACTCTCGATTTAATGCTCTATTTGAAAAGTTTTTAAATGCCTCAGAGACAAAGAGCTAAGTTTTACTCTTTATCCACAAACTTTACTTCATCTAAGTTGAAGTGGATGCTTTCAATTCTTCCCCTGACTATGGTAAAAGAACAAACAAAGAAAGTGCTTTGGCTGAAAACTTTGTTCTTTTCCTTTAAGAATAATAGTCTTCAATTCCTTCTCTTGTAAGGGATAATTCATCCTTAGCTTTCACTTTCATAAAACTCACGTCTACACACATAAACTCTTCTGTTGCATTTATAAGCTCTGCTAGAGCTGAATATTTAAATACTTTAATGCTGCTAAGATTCAGTAACTGCTAAAAACTATAAAAACAATAGGGTTTTCTAAAAGACTCTGTAAGGAGTAATAAATCAAGAACATTATTTCTTCTAAACACAGTACTTATTATCAGTGTGAAACTATTAAATATTAAAATAATAATCTTTTGGTCACTTCAAAATTCAGGTAATTCAAATCCCCCCCCTTTTTTTTTTTTTTTAAACATCAAAGCACTCTTTGATGTACAGTACATTACCAGGATTTTGAATTTTCTCTCTCTACAAAACAAGGTGCTAACTATCTGATCCAAAACGCCTGCTACATTTAAACAATTTGCTTTCTCATGACATTTTCCAAACTCATTTTACTTAGCAGGACACCTAGGTTGTCTGCTCTCTCTTGACACTATGAGGTCCCAGGTGTTTTTAACCCTCCTAGGAGGAACAGGACAGGCACTGACAGTGGCTATGCCAGCAGCCCACCAGTGAACTGAAGAAATTGGGGGATGGTATCTCTACCTATCTATCCTTTGCTCCCATTTATATTTTCCCTCGTTCTGGCAGTGCAAGAATATGGGGATAGTTTCCCTAAATCTCTGGCAATATAAAACAAAGAAATTATCCCCACTATCTAAAATTAAATGCAAAACCTTCTCAGCTGCTGCAACAACCAGTTCAAACCTAGAAATGTTATCAATAACTTGGGGCTGCTGTCAACTGCTCTGAATCAGAAGTTCCAGCCCAAACAGCTTATTCCTGAGTCTTGTCCGTACAGCTCCCAAACTTCTGGAGATAAGGGAGGGGCTGGGGCATGAGTGAAGGGAGCAGCTACACCCATTCATGCAGAAAGCCTCACCTGTGGAGCATTTCTCCATCTCTCCTTTAAAATCTCAAATTTAATAATCAAGGATAGGATTTGGAATGCTACCAAGCCAAAATATCACACCAGAATGGCAAAGGTAATGAAAACTTAAAATGCTTTCAAAGGATACAACTGCACTTTTCCCCAAGCAGATATTCTTATGTTAAAAGGCAAGTTTAAAACACTGCTAAACATTACCTGCAATAAGGAGTGACTCCATTCTTGGAGGTGGTTGTGGTGGTTTAAAAAGCTTATTGATGTCCTCCTCAGGAAGAGGGGGCTCTCCTCGACTTTGACGTTGTATATTTTCTTGCTGACGTCTCTGCTGATACTGAAAATAAAATAACAAAATCAAAATGCAGCAGGACTTACAAAGCTGAAAAAAAAATTCTTTTCAGTTGTTTTCTACAAACCAGCAAGTATGTTTTGAAAATTACATTATTTAATGCAATTCAGGTTACTACAAACAATATAATGCAATTCACAGTTTATTTCAATTCACTGGCAACAAGGCATTCCCCATCCCACATACTGGCAGCTTAAATAAGTGAGATAATGGAGAATCATATAGTACTGAGGTAGTGGGGTTCTAAAATTTTTCAGAGATAAATACTGTATCTGATGGAAAGAATAGGGCATGGTTGATAAAGGCCTCCATTGCTCCACACAATAGAGAAAAGCAAGGTTGGAATATGTAGGTATGAGAAGCCACCACCTCAGATAGTTGCACAAACCAGAAATTCTCCGTTTTATGCAAGTTAAAGGTCAAAACAATATTAATGCAAAAGAGGAAAAGGAATTGATTAAATGAGGTATTTTAGGCCAAAAAATATTAATTCTGAACTGTGACAAAAAGTGGTGGCTGAAATCAAGCACAACAGTTCATTTCTCCATTAAAATGCTAGAATAACAGCTTGTAAAAGTTTTTTCTGCCATATGTATAAAAAGAATTTGTTTTCCGTACTTCTCTTTGCCACAGAGATTACTCAAACTTTATAAAAATTGAGACAAACGTTTCTGCAGCTATCAGATAAACATATGTTCTTGCAAAGCTCATAAATTCAAAAACTATGTGAGCTTTCATACTGTATGTGGCAGTGAGGATTTAGTTATAAAGTTTGTCTTTAAAGTCCTCATATTCAAAACAACAAAAAAGTCTTTTAAATAAGGAGACAAAAAGTACAGAGTGTTTTCTCTCACTTACTTAAATGTATCTGTGATCCAATGAGTTTGAAAACAGCTCTTACTTGGTGGCACAATCAAATGAAGTAATTTTTTTCCAGTAGTAGTGACAAATACATGTTTTTGGACAGTGTTAAAAATAAAATCTGAAATGCCCATATTTGTATGTGAATTGCATGTAGTTTCTTCTTTCTTTGCATTATCCCATTGACTTCTCAGCAGTCTGTCTATTATTCTTTATTGAAATGGCTTGCTCTTAATCACAATTGCTCCATTTTAGAAATGAAGTTACGACCACTAAGTATGCTGCAATGAGCCACTACTAAAGCAGTTATAGTTAGGAAAGAAATTAAGTGAGACACCATGGAACCTACTTTGCTCTGCTTTTCAAAATAAACAGATCCCTTTGTTGGTAACAAAAACCTTTGAAGTAGATGCCATCTTTCCATTCAAATTAGGCAGTAAAGGAAAAAAAAATCTGAAGATAACACACATGAAGCTTCTATGTCCTTGGGAATTCTATGGCCAGAACACATCACTGACCATGTGCTGCTTCCCTAAAATATTCCCTATCCAAACTACACTTTACTTATGTGAAAAAAAAGAAATTTTAATTTTAAAACATTCATCGATAAAGCCTTTTACATGAACAACAGGTACTCCTTTTAATGATCATTTACTTTGTGTGGCAATACCTGCAACATTATATCTTAAAAGTGATCTGGCCCATTTTCAGTTGGCCAATATTGAATCTTGTCATATATCTGTCTGCTAGATAAAAGAGTTCAAATTTATTCTTCATGCAGGTATCTCTTGACTAGACAAATAATTTGTTAACACATTATGTGAATTCTGTTCGCCAAATCTTCTCTCCAGGCTTTCAAATAATTCTTATAGTGCCTTTTTCCAATTTACCACCATCCTCCTACAGTCAGATAGAGCATTGCTTTATCTTTGCAGCAAGAGCAAAGAAAGTAATACTGTCTCCAAATACCAGAATAGTTACAGTTGGAAGGGACCTCTGGAGGTCACCTTGTCCAACCCTTCCGCTCAAGCAGGGTCACCTAGTGTTGCTCTTCATACTCAAGATTCTCTAATCAATGGATTTTAATTCTAATTCTCTAATGCTCTGGATTTTAAAGAGGCCCTCTGGCACCGAGAACTGAGAGTCAGCATCGCCCAATCAGCATCACTATTTATTGATACTAAGCATGACTAAAATGTCCTTTCCAATCAGAGATAAACAGTCCAACTTCTTCACAGTCCACTAGACCATGTTTCTTTATTTCTAGATGCATGACCACATGTGATGGTACTAAGACACAGTTTGGTTTGGAGCAAAACTTGTTTCATGTCTTTCATTTACCGAATCTCCTATTCCTGTGTCCATGGTGCATTTGTGAATTATTTTGATTTATCATAAATCACTAATAAACATGTAAAATAGGAAAGAAAGCTAAATCCATACCACATGTCACTAGAAGTGAATTCATTTGGTAATTGCCCACTGACTAACCTATTTTATAAATCTTGTATTGAGTTTGTGTGTCAAGATTCTGGTAGCAGAGTGGATTCCGTGAAAAGCTGCCAGAAGCTGCCTCCATGTCCAATATGGCCAACTGCAGCTGGCTCTGAGACCCATCCACCACTGACCAAGGCCAAGCCCAACAGGGACAGTGACAGCACCCCTGGGATAAAACATTTCAGATGGGGGGAAAAAAGGGAAAAAAGGCCAGCCAAGAGAGGAATGAGAGTATGTGAAAGGAACAGCCCGGCAGACACCAAGGTCAGTGAGGAAGGAGATCTCCTGCAGCCTGGGATGCAGAACATGGTGAGGCAGATCTGCCCCTGCAGCCCACGGAGCAGGGGAGAAATGTGTGGGGATCTACGCCTGAGGAGGAAGGAGCAGCAGAGATGTATGATGAACTGACCACAGCCCCTGTTCCCCGTCCCCCTGCACTATGGAGGGGAAGAAGGAGAGAACATTGGGACTGAAGCTGAACTCAAAAAGTAGGGATGGGTGAAGGGAAGGTGTTTTAAGATTTCATTTCTCATCACCCTACTCTGATTTGATAGGCAATAAATTAAACTAATTGCCCTAAGTCAACGCTGTTTTGCCCTAGATGGTAATTGGTGAGTGATCTCTCCCTGCCCTTAGATCAACCCATGAGACTTCTGCAATTTTTCTCCCATGCCTGGCTCTGCAGAGGAGTGATAAACTGGCTTTCTGGGGCATTTGGCATCCCCAGGGTCAACCCACCACGTGGCTTAACATGTGTATTTTTGAAAGATCTTGCTTAGATCTCAATTCATCTGTCTTGGAAAACAACCAAAACTGTATTTTGTGGAAAAAAATGGTCTCCTTTAGGTTTTTCCATGTTACTAACCTGATGCTTCTGCTGCTGCTGCTTGCTTACATTCCTCAGGTAGGTATTGTATTTAACAATGTCTTGGCTCATCTCATCCACTCTGTCCATCAGCAGCTGCAGACTCTTTCCAAGGTGATTACTGAAATAAGAGAAACATTCATGAAAGTTTAAATTTACTACTAAAAATAAAGATTTAAAATTAAAAATTCATTCTGTCTCTTGACCAGTATTTCTGCACTAACGGCACCATTTGCAAATTTTTAAGTTCCTAATTGTTCACATATTTATTTGATAATTTATTTATTTATAATTTTTTTTAATTTGATACGTCATATGGCACCTCCTCCTCTTGCATCTTTTCCTCACTGAAAATACCAAGTTTAAGTGTTTTTGGTCTTTCCAGGAACCCGTCAGTAATAAAAAACAATGCCTTACATAAATTTACAGTTATTAGAGATGCAGGTCATACATCTAAAAGAAGAAGTCTGATGCTTTTGTGACATGCAACCCAAGCAATGTTCCAGGAGATGTGTTTAAAGTGTTTAGTTTCAAATTACTTTTTAAAATTCACTACCTGCATTTGCTTTTTCACAAATTTTTAATTACCCCTCTGATAAATATTCTGAATAAGAATAGTTAAATATTCTTCAGAACTCCATCTCATTAACGACTCTATCAAACCACGCCTGGAAGTTCAGCAGACATGGTTTGATCCTAGCTGTTGAGAGGGAGTGCTGCATCGTGTCCAGCCAGCTCCACATTCCATACCATAGGCAACATGGAAGCAGCAGGCTGGGCGCGTCCCGTTCCAGTTACGCGATCTACTGCTTTGGCCAGACAAATGCAGTCTGTTAAACAACTTTTATTGTTACCATTTTTAGCAATGGACTCAGTATTTTGCAGCAATGTTCAACTTAAGGTATACCAAGTCAAAGTTTTGGAAGTTTTTAGGTTGGTGCCCATGGAGACATCCTCCTAAATTGTGTTTACAGGGTAGAGCAGTGAAAGAAGGACATTTTCTGCTCTCTATTGATTCCTTTGATCAGAAGCTGGTTTGCTGGCTCTGCTGTCCTACTTGGCTGAAGATCAACAACTCCAAAGCTGAACTCCATCTTTTTCTTCCTCAACTGAAATCCACTAATATTCAGGAGAGTTTCATCACAATTAAAAGTTTGGTGCACTTCAATGTCAGAATTACATCCTTTTCACCATGTTATCTGAGATTCTTCTTTCCCAATACTTTCCTTTCATCCTACAGCCTATGGACTGGAGAAACTCTAACTGGTAGACACAGGTATAAAGTCAAAAGAGAACCACACATGTAATACTATGCACATCCCTCTCTAAGTGCAAATTATTCCCCAAATCCATAGAACTCATAGCTGGAGACAGAAGCTGGTCATGCACTCAGGAATACCTGCAGAGAACAGAGAGGAGACACCCTTATCTCCGAGTGCAAGGACAGCTGTTTCACTCACTGAGATGCTCACTGAAGAAATGTCTGCATCAGAAACTTCAGCCCACAATTTCTTTACAAGCCAGAGTGGTAAATCTCACTTGCATACAGAGGCTGATGGTGAGGATTTCAGCTCCACTGTAGCAAGAAAGGCGCCACTATAACAATTATTTTTAAACTTCTTGGGGTTTTTTTTGGTTGAACAGTTCAAGCACATAATATTTAGAACTGTGGAAATACTGCCATGGCCAGGGGTGTGTATGTTTTCAGTTTTTTATAAAGTTTATATTGTATGGAGTTAGCGTTAGTGCTGGATATTATCAGAAATGCCTGTGTAGGTACACACTAATAGCCTTGTAAAGTATGTGCACAACAGAACACATAACAATTTTACAGATAGTGTCCATGTGAAATATAGCTGGTTACAAAGAATGATTTTATGCGAATCTCTTTGGGACCAGCTCAGCACAACAGAGCACAGAAACAGAGAGTTATTGTCAGAAGCTGCAGTAACACAGTGTTTGCTCTCATTGCCAGGGCAACAAAAAACAGATAACTTAAACAGATGTGAACTGAGACATGAAGTGATAAGTATGCTGCAAATACAGGACCAGCTTTTTCCTCAGTTCTCATGTGGCTGATACCCTTTTTTGCTCCATCTCTTAAAAAAATAGGAAGACAAATAGGAAGCAGTTTTTAAAAATGTATATGCGTCATCTCTAAGCAAGTTTTATTCAGCTCAAGCTTATTCTGCTGATATTTAAAAAGTCTGACCACATTGCTCCAGCCCATAACACTCATCATACACTTAATTTGCCCAAAGGGTGCTTTAGACATCTCCATACATTGTGCATTCCCTACAGCAGATCTCAAAGATCACACTGCCAGGTACCTAAGTGCCCCCTATGCATCAATATAACAATAACAACAAAAAGGTTTAAATCTCTATATATAGAGATTTTAAAAAGTGGTGCCAGTAAGTGCTGCTTGCATCCTTATGTAGACTCACTTCATTACAGGGCTCTGTGACTGTCAAGTGTAGACAATGTGGAGCTCAGCACTTGCATTTGTAGTTGTTCTAGGGGGATCAGTAATAAAGAAACTGCATTTTCAATGGCTGCATTTCAGTCAGCAGATTCAGCAGAAGAGTCAATTAAATGGAGTTTACATTTAAATTAGCAAGTAATGCAGACCAACAGGAACAGATCTATAAAGCAAAACAGCTGGTGCTGAGAAACCAATGGCCATGCTACATGTGTTTGGGGGGGTTCTTATCACTACTTCTGTCATGGTCCAGTGACCTAAAAGTGGCTGAGGCACAGTAATTATTCTCCCAAAGCCTCTTTTCAGTTTAGTTTCATCTGAAACAAATCAGGACTGAGATCACACAGTGGTGATGATCCAAGAGCACTCTTGAACTAGAAGACAGCTCCACCTTAAGATAGCACCAGGAGACCACCACCTCTCTGGTACAGTGAATCTCCATGGCAGGAAACAATCAGCTTTCATACTAAGCATCACAAAGTCCCCCCTCTCACACGGGGACTGTGTTCTTTTTTGTGAAGAAATATAAATAAAAGAGGGGGAAAAAATTAAAGTCAGAAAAAGTACCTGCCATGTGGATTCTTAAACATCTAATGAAGAATAATTCAATGTGAGAGCACCCCTTCACTGTAACTGCTACCAGAATCATGGACCTGTAAGAAGTGACCCATAGAACTGGAAATATATTATTTGAGACTTATTTGTGTAGCTTAGATAGCATAATCAAAAATGCCCCAAAATGACAAACACATACACAAACTGCCAAAGGGAAACTGTCAAAGCCTCTTTTACATCATAAAACACGTTAGAATCTATAGTCTGGAAAGCAGTTTCTTGACCTGTGCATTTTTGCTGTAAAAGCCTTATATGTGGTGGGGTGTAATTGCTTACCCACAACGGCAGATATCAGATCAGGTCATTGACACATGGTTTACTTCTGATTCCTTGTTTAACAATTATCAAATACAAGGGTCAATTAATTCTGAGGGTGAGAACTAGAGACCTGTGAGCAGAGTAGCCTAATCTGCAGGTAACACTGATGGTCTTTCCTGTCTTTTCTTCCTGCTGGCGGGCCCTGCATTTGGCAGGGATGCAGTCCAGCATCCACAGAAGGAGAAAGCAACAACTATACATTAAGTGAACTCACAGATCACTCACAGCACAAGGGCATCCTCTTAGGATACAGATCTGGCTAAGAGACCTGAATGAAAGCCTTCCTCTTCCCAAGGAGTGCTCATACCACCAGAAGCTCCCTTTGCAGATATATTTTAAGGAGAGTAAAGGTCCAGTTCACTGTTGCCTGGAAATGTAGTTTAAGAGGTTCCAGCACCAGCATCTCCCTGCCTCTCCCTCTTTGCCCAAAGGTTACAGCACTCTGAGCCGTATGGATTCAGCTGTTTGTGTGGGCACAGTTCAAACTCTTTCAGTGAAACAGTCTACTGTCAATGCAAAAATACCCCCTGTTGGGGTGTTTTTTTGTTTGGTGGGTTTTTGGGGGTATTTTTTGTGTGGTTTGTTTTTTTTTTTTAGGGAGGCAGAAGGAAAGACTGGAAGGGAGGAGTGGGAGTCTGACTTTTTCCATCAGACTATTCCACAAAAGCAATTTGTACAGCCATATTCTGAAACAGATGAGGAAATAAAAATCTTTGAGGGTGGGAGGGATGTAGAGATGAAATGGGGGTAGTGGGGAGAAACAAGGCAAGCAGCTGGGACTGGAACCTCAAACTGGCTCTGCTTCTGTAGCATTCATAATGGGGAACTTCACATGAAGCCCATATTATTTCAGCATCTTTAATCAGAAAAGGACTCCAGACACACTTGCTAAAGGTTTGAAACACCCAAAATGAAGCTTCACGTCAGACACCAAAGGTTCAAAGAGAAGCAGCAATTCCTGTGGCTCCCAGGGCCCATGTCCTGCTCACATGTTTTGCCTGTCTCTAGGCACAGCTCCCGGGCCTCAGCTGGCACAGCCCATGGGCCCACGCTAGCACAGGGGGCTGCATCTCTCTGCTCCTCTGAGGCCCAAGTCACAGTGCTGCACCCAGGCACCAAATTTTGGGCTGTAACAATTCTGAAGCTCGAGATGTGCAAAAAAACAGCCCCCTAAACTTGCCTACAGTTGCATAATTGGACCCCCTCACTTATTTAGTTTTGTTTTGCTTGTACCATGGCTAAGGAAGATGAGAACAAGGCACAGCAAGAGGAAGCACTAGAAAATGCTATAGCTGCTGCTCATTTTTTCCACTTTCCATCAGCTCCACTGAGGCCTCTCTCAGACACTGCTTTTTGGGAGAGGTGCCATCGTGTACAGAATTTTCCTCCTGGTGGGAACAGCTCTGGGTGGATTAGAGAAGTACTGCTGGGTAAAGTACGTATTTTTGATTAAAAACTTGTAAGGCACGTTCCCACCACTTAGCAGAACTTGTTTACATCTCAGCATTTCAGCCTGAGTTCAACCTGTGCTGTTTAAGAGGATTTTGTTTGAATGAGATACATTAGTCAAGAGTCTTGAGTTCCATTCCATTTTCTATTCTGACTTTGATGTGTGCCTTTGGGCAACGCATTTACTCTCTCTGTGTCAGGTTCCTCCATCTGCAAATTAGAGATTTTCATAATTATCTTAATAATCCGTTAAGCACATTGAGAGTTTTGAATAAGCAGTGCAATGTATAAAGGTTAATATTGTTTTTGAAAGCCAAAGCAACCCTTCTTATGTTACTTCTGCAAAAATACTGCATCTGATGTTTGAAAAATTTAACTGCCAAGTAGATGTTAGTGCAGTAAATGTTCAGCACATGTTTGCTTCTACTGACGCACACTATTAGAAAAATTGCTCGAGACAAATTGAGATATTATAGAACAACCCTATTATGAAGCTACACCACAAAAAAGCTTTTTTTAATTTAAACTAGATCATCAATAGAATAAGGAAGAGATGGATGAGAATGAGAAAGTTGGTAGTAATTATTTCTCTGAAGATCTGGAACATTATCTGACAGGATTTTAATTCTTGAGTCTCTATCAAAAGACTGGCAGTACTCCAAGGTCTTCAAGACATTTTGGTCCTTAAGGGTAGCAGGATAACTGTTTGAGCAAAAGGACTTTACTTGCTATTACTTGCTAGCCTTGTGCTACTCTGCCTTCAACTTCTTTGCCTAGAGTACTTGAGTCAATTCACATTTCACAAGAGAAACACAACTTTATGTCCAAAAAAGTAAATTACTATATACAATTACCACAAATATACTTCAAATGGAGAAGGATACTAAGATGCAAGCAAAGTACCTCAAATAGGTAGAGCTTTAAACTCAGACAAGGTGGGGGGCTGAACATGTGAAAATCTTGATGAAGCAAATGCTCCAGAAGAGAGGAACTATGGGTAAATAATTTTATTACTGAAATCGTTGCTTCAGAGAGTATAAAAGTTCAAGGATGCTCCCAAGGGGAGCAAAAAAGCCCCCCAAAAGCCCAACAAATCTGATACTCCAAAGAAATAAAAGAAGAACAAAAACCCAAACAAAAATAAAGCAAAAACAACCCCAAAACAAAAAAGAAACAACAAACCAAAAAAACAAACAAACAAAAAAGCAAAACAAAAAAATACCCACACACAATCAAACAAAACAAACAAAGAGAAAAACCAAAACACAAGGTCAAACCCAAAAAGTAGCTTTGAAGTTACTGTCAACAACAGCAAAGTTACATGAGGAAGATATGCACCAAAATTAAAAGTTATCTGAAATGTTTCAGCCTAAACTGCTGAGACACAAAAAAAGGGAAATCTGAAAATAAAACTCCAGAATAGTGAAGGTTTGAACTCCCTACTTCAGGTAATATATGCTTTGACAGAGTAACCTTTGTAGCTGAATTCAAGTTAAAAAACCTAAGTATTTCAGCAGGCCATACAAGTCACTGAACCTTGAATAAACAAACATTAAAATGCTTTAATTTGCCACCTGCTTTATAAGATATCACTGAATGTAACCTGCCTGGTTACTAAAATCAGCTATCAAATATTAAAAAAAGGACACATACAAAACCAAACAACACACTGGAGTTAATTTCCAAAACTTTCTCTCCTTCAAATCAAACTAAGTTCCTCAAAGAGACCAGGCGAGCTTGAAAAATCTGCCAGGAAAGTTCGTTTTTAGTTTTGGGCTTGTACTTCTCTTGCTCACCTCTCACTCCCTGTACTGATACAAAGACTAACACAAAAGCCTGTCTTCCACCAGACATTTAACATCAGAACAGAAAGTAATTTGTACAGCTCTTATCTTTTATCTTGAGTCAAGAGAGTGGCACAGCACAGGTACTACATAAAATGTAAATCTGTGATTTGTGATCTGTTCAAATTACTTTCCATTTCCAGCAGTGTAATGTGTCACTAGCAGCAGCCCTTACTAGAGCCAGGCTGCCAGGTAGTCCCAGCCCTTTATACCGGAGGAAACCCAAAGAAACAACCGAAGGCAATGTTGTCAGATCACCTGGAAACCTTCTGTGTCCTCAGCATGGTCCTCCTTTTCATCAAAAAGTCATAGAACTCACAAGGAATCAAATCATTGTCATCTCCCACATCCAGTGCTCACCCTCTCCTCACATGGGAAAAGCTTTGTGATCTCTGACCATGGTAAAAAAAAATGACTTACAGAACACATCTGCAGAGTGAAGCAGACTATCTCAGCAAGAATTCTTCACTTCATTAATTCCAATGTGCTAAGTAACAACTTTACTGGACAAAATTATTGACTAAGTATTACTTGTGGAATTTGTAAATTCCCCAGCAGCGTTCAATCCTATATCTGCTCTCTCTTGATCACTTTCTCTAAAAGCTATCAGATTGCTCAGAACATCCACATAAGCTCAAACAGAGAAAGTAGAAGAAAATTTCTGCTAACTTAGGCCACATAGGGACCACTAGAAATACAGATCCATTAACTTCAGCCGCACATGGTGGGGGAGGGAGGGGGAGAAGGAGAAAAAAAGCCCCGAGGATCAGAATCTTGGCAGACAATACCTTGACGCCAAAGTGAAGTGTTTTACCCCCAAAATCTATTAATGAATACAACCCAGCTTCTACATACAAGACTTATTTTGTGTATCTCGTTATTTTGGTCAGACCAATAATAATCCAACTGTATTGTGTTGCTTAAGATTTAAATATCATCAAATTTTTCATCATACTGCTAGAAGTCATGCCTACTTTGTTATCAAAAGTGTATTTTCAAGGCTACAAGGATAAAAAGTTATTTTTAGACAAAGTTATGAGAAGATCATTTTAGAAACTCTTTAAACAATTTCTGACATCACGAACGCTGTCCGTCATGACAATCAGTGGCATTTCTGCCAGTTTCGCAGAGCCTTTATTATTTTATTTTCAAATTCATTCTGCTACCGAAGTAAAAAAAAAATGCAATTTCTTTTTTATTAAAATAGTTTATGTAATTACTTAAGGAATATTTAACAAAACCAATTTTTTATAGCTCTATTTGCCTGAATTTCTGAATGCCCATATTTTATTGAAGAAATACACTCTTCTGAATAATTTATACATTTCAAGCACTGCAAGCATACGAGTATTACAGACCGAATTTAGTCCTTGAATCTAATGCTGCAGTTTTACCATGCAGTTTTTCCTTCAGCAAAAGAACAAGAAGGGTAAAGTGTTACCCCATTAAAAGTCAAGGCAAAGCTTCCATGGACTGTAATGAGACTGGGATTTCACCCAAGGTGTTAAACTGTGGTTTGGGAAAGCGAATAAAAGTACATCATTATTGTAACAAGTACTTACCTGCTAGCTAGACTGAGCAACTCATGTCTATCGGCTACTGCAGATTTCTTTTCCAGTTCCCACAACATCACATTGATCAGGTATGAATTCTTAATTACAATAGGCACTTCTTCAAACATGTTTTCATATGCGATATTTGCTTTTTTCAAGCTGTGAAAAAAGTTATGGAATGTTTACTAATATAAACAGTAACTCCCTTATTCTCTGTTGAATTGTTGCTCCAACAAATAACAATTTTGTAAAAATTCCTGATTTTCACAGTTCCACATTTAAACAAGAGTCATGTTTTGTTAAGAAAGCATTTGCATGGCAAAACCTCACGTTTACAAATACTAGGAAATACTGCTCTAGGAAAAACTCTCGGAAGACAAGCAGCTGCCTTTCTTGTTAATAGATTACCTGCGTGAAAAAGCCTCTAGTAAGAGACTGTACTGACAGGATTAACTCTGCTCCTTCCAAAATATTTTACTGATTTTCCTGCCATCAAGCGTTTCTTACACAGAACTGAAAAGTTAGTCACCACATGACAGTAAAATACCTTAAAATATTGTAATCACTACAATGAAAAACAATTTTCCCAATAGCTGAATAATTAAAATTTTTACTGACCAAAGAATTAGATTCACAAAATATTGAATGTTTTGGAATAATTAAATTCTGTGGTGAATATTAAAACATAAATTTTCAGTGTGTATTTTTTTACAATATACACATAAAAAAATATTGCTATTGCTTTATAATAAAGTAAACAAATTAGACAGTAATACCATTCATAAAATCTGGATATAAAAGCATGATTTAGAAGTTTCTAAGGATACAGAGTTTTAACTTCTTTATATTCATACTGGATTTTGGAACAAAAACTTGCTTTTTGCCTCCACCCTCCTATTTTTTGACTGATCACAGAGTTGTTTGTTCATCATTACAGTTTTAGACATCAAGCAATGAAATGAATACATTTTTCCTCAATGAAGTGATTTTAACAAGTGTTTGTGCTTTTGCTATTGAACACCAGGCAGTTGGAGGCAAAGGATGCTAAGGCCTATATCTGTAATACGGAGCTGATCTTTTGAAACAGAGTAATTACTCTACTCCAGAAGATGGTGTCCACATGGGGGAGTTAATTTGGAATAAATACACTGAGACAGCTATTCCAGAATACCTGCTCTGTTTTAATTCTGGGGAGGAAAAAACAAGCTTTAAGACAGATCAGCTATTTCCCTCCCTCCATTTGTTTTTTTTTTTCTGTTTTTGGCTCTGTTCCCATGTGCAGCTATATTCCCCATGGCCCTTCCAGCATGCCCACTGACCAGCCCCAAACCCAGTTCAGGATCCCCAACGTATGGAAACGCCCAGACAGCCCTTCCCACCTTCTCAGCCCCTGTGCCACTGCACAGTTATCACTGCCCATACAAGTCTGTTTTCCCCAGGACACACAGTTACATGAGATTTTAAAATACAGTGTTCCATAAATCCTAGGTACCCTCCTGCATCCCAATAATTCAGCAAACCGTATGAGAAAACATTCTTTGAAGTTACTTACGCTTCTGGAGAGAAGTCTTTTTCTTTGCAAACTTCCATCAGTTTGGGAGTCAGCCTATATGCCTTCAGTGACAAAGACCCTTGGGCAGTCTTAATGGGATCTATTATTAAAGATGGAAGGAAGCCTATTATTACCAAACCTAGACTGTCTTTTTCTTTTTAAATATCTGAATGACATAAACAGGAGGAAAATTACTAAGTAGTCCTAGTGAAAAAAAATTAAGACAACAAAGAAAAGACACTATAGCAGAGACAGTCCTATTGCACTGCTATGTAAAATACACCCAACAATATACAGTGATGTCAATTAGTAAACTTAACTTGGAGAACCTGGGGGAATCTTGTTCCATTTTACTCATGTTATTTCCCCATTAAAGGTCCAATTCACATCTCCTTTTTTTGTATGAATTATCCACAGAACTTATGTAAGAGTGACCTCAGTTAAATAAAGATTCTTCCTTCCAGTCATTCTGCAGTAAATTAAAATCTTCATTTAACAACATCTTATATGAAAAAAAGAGTAATTTTAGAGTAGCAATAAGACCATTCAGATTGAGCTGCCATGCTTCTTTGTACATGACAGTGTAACTGGTGCATACAAAGATTCATTTTGCCTTGACATACTCTGCTGAATTTAGGGGGAAATTTTCTAAACAAACTGTTACATTCCTTGGACAAGGAAGCTTAACACTTGCAGCATGATAACAGCTGAAGCATGCCAACACAAGAATAAAAGCTGTGTTAACATTCATGTTGTCTGAAACTTAACACAGTAAAACTTTTAGCAATCGGTGATAAAATGAAAACCAAAATAGACTGAAACAAGTGGAAAATTCATCAAGGTCTGATGATGCAATGTTTCCAGCCAATATAAGTATACTTTAACAACTTGTTCTTTACTGTAATCCAATTGTTAACATACTGAAACAATTTTGGGGCAGCTCATAAGATTGATCGTATTCATTAGTATTTTTTCTGACAGATACTCAGGACGTTACATTTACTTCTCAGCTGGAAACTATATGCAAGTCTGCCAGATATGGCAAACTGTGAGTGTTTGGGGAGGGGGAGGCTATAAAGCTGTTAAATTGCCTACGGTTCTGATACAGCACAGAACATCTGGTCTGGAGAGCTTGAGGAAACACCATTAAATAGGCAGAAAAGAAAAAAATCTTTGTGCTAAGAAACAGTCCAGGTTTTGTATGCTTCTGTCAGAGGTATTAAAAAAACTTGGCAATCCGTGTGATGATTGGTCAGTCACGTACAGAGCCAGACACGCTAGCAAGCGGGGTTTGTTAGACATCTGGTCGGGTTCCACCAGCCCCTTCCATGAGGGAGGGGAGATGAAGGAATAAAAATGAAGCAGCTACTCCAGCATTCCAAAACGTACACATCAGGGCTCTGATAGCAAGAAAAATAAACAGAAAGAAGGAAACCCTGTCTAGACTTAGCTGCTGCTGAGGCTGCCGTAGACACAGGGTTGGTATTTACTCGAAAAGGCCTGCCAGGCTACTCTTACAGGCAAAAGACAGAATACAAAAATAGTAGTAATAATATTAAGAGGGGGAAAAGAGTAATAAAGGAAACCTCATACTAACCGTAAATGAGAACTACAGACTCCTCAATTGCATGCTGGTAACTGAACTGGGAGTCCAGGAGGGCACGGGTGACAAAAGAGCCATAGTATGTGGACTGGTACCAGCCAACGTGAAGATGATCAATGTTTACGTGGCGCAGGCTTCGCATCATTTCCATCTGGTATTGAACTGGATTAAATAAAAAGTGTGTTCAAAAAGTAAACTGACACAATCAGTACCATTTAAAGAGAAAGCTCAATATTAAAATGAGTAAGTTGTATTTTATTTTCATTTTTGCAACGGCCTAGAAATTTGTTTACTCACTGGACTGTCTTCATTAAAATCCAGAGTTTCCTCAGAGAATGAGAGTAAGAGAAGCCTGAGTAAGTAGACTTTTTTCAGCTGCAGTTAATTGCTAAAGTGATCAACAAACTGTTACACGTCATTTACAGTCTGCATTACCTTCCTCATTCATAAAAAACCCAATCTGATACTGGGTTTCATTAAGCAGTAACATCTTACCATTTAGTAACAAAGACTTACTGTGATTTAAATTGCAATACTGTCTGGAATTAAGTAACTTCTGGAATCAAAATGAGAATTATTTAATGAATATATGAAATATATTATAAACTGTCCTTTTCACCACATAAAATTGCATTTTCAGTGTCAGAGCTTGGAGAACCAGCTATAGCTGTTAGACAGTTTTGACTGCATTTTATTTCCAATTTTCAACACTGTTTTTTCTTCTTTTTAGGTGTATGTAAATGCAAAGTATGCATGCACGTACAAATTACTGTTTATAATACACATGTATCTAAATACTGCAAGTTACTTTAAACAGTAGGGAACATATTTTTTGTGAGGCTTTTTACACCAACGGCTGTAATGTTTCATTGTACGAACACAAAAATTCTACTTCTATTAAATGTTTCATTCAAACAGATCACCTTCATGGAAGAGAATTCTATTCAGGAATATTTAACATAATGCCATCAAACAGAACAACACACTTTACCACTTATCAGACCTTTTAAACAGTTAGACACTATGCCTGCTGGTTAAATTAAGGAAAGAGAAATCAGTGTGATTATCAGATGAACCAACATTCAGAGGCAACTCATAGGAAATCAAAAGCAACAACACTACACAGTCCTGAAGTTTTGTCTGCAGCTGCAGAAGTTACAAAGATAACACACACACACCCCACGTGTTCATTTTTGTTAATTTTTTTCAAGGCTTCTCCTTGTACACATGCAAATATGACATTCATTATACAAGAAAGAAGAACAAATTAATTAGCCACAGGATGTGCACATTTTCAGACCCCACTTCATATCCTTACAAAAGGGGGAAAAAATCCACACATATTATTTAAAGATATGAGGAATCATTCTTTCAAGACTCGACAAATATTTTTCCAACTTATCACTCACCCTTGCAGCAAAGACTACATTCTGCAGTCTTCCGGCCCTTCTCATTAAATTGCTATATCTGACTGACTGCATTTTTGAAGTAACCTATGTACACTTAAAGAAACCTTTACAGACTTCCTCTATCAGTATATGCTGGTGATTGCATTCTATATCATGGTATCTTAACAGAAATTATTTGAAATTTGTGTCTCATCCAGGGCACCATGATAATACAGCATCCCAAACTAATACAGCAAAACACCCAGGCTTTGCTCTGAAGTGCCTTAACGCAGCCAGTAAAGGAGAGGCCTGCTCGATGTGCCCGTCTCTAAACAAAGGCAAATCTGGAGATGCCTCTGCACTCTTCAGAGCAGCCTGCACAATTGATCAAACAGCTATTTCCAGGTCAGAATGAAAACCTTCCCTCTTGCCAGAGCTAAGCAAGCTCATTGTATCACTTCCAGAAACAGAGGCCAAGCTGAAGCTCCTTACCCAGAGCCCAGTGCTTTTGCAGCCCAGTGTTTGGCTCAAAAGCAAAGATCTAGTTTGTCAAAGAGTCTCAGCCCTTAAACTTTAGAAGTTTTTGTGGGTTTTTTGGAAGTGAAGATGGTAAGTTTCTAAATTTTATAATTAAAACAAGAACACAGACCTCCTCCAAAAAAACATAAAAGACTCCTGCTGTAACTATGATTTTGAATTGAAAAAGTATATGACCCAGTTATTAAATGTAGCTAGAATAAACTCTTTTGGTTAAAATAAGCTTTTCAAAGGTACATATGGTGTGGAAGGCAAGAATGACTTGTTTCTCACATGAATTGCTACAACATGCTAAAATGTGAAATTATAGTTAGATCCTTGGTAGCCAAATGAAGTCATTAAGAGGAAAAACTAGAAAGGATTTTCAAAAGCAGCCAAAACAGATAAAGGATTTAGTGATAATTAAGTGAAATTAAATGAAATGTGGACTCTTAGATAGCTGAGCTAGACTGCTCCTTGCAGGGGCAATTCTCTTGTAATGGTGGACACTCTCAAAAGTAGAGATGGTCATGTAATGATGGGGAAATTATACTTAGACATTGATTCCTATGAAATCGTGCAGCTGATACATCCAGATAATTTCCCCCTTGAGAAGTGTAATATTCAAGAGCAGGAAAACATCCAGATCTTTTACAAACTCAAATGAAGGTACATCATGCTCTCAAAAGTGCTCTTCTGAGAACTAACTAGTAACTAAGTTCCAGGACAAGTTCTTTCTTAAACACAGTACACCCAGCAACATACAAGAGATGTAACACTATGTAAGAGATCCTGTCCAGAAAAAAAAGGACTCACTGAAAACCATCCAGATTTCATGTCAGCAATTCCTCCTCTCATGACTGTTAGCAGTTAGATGATAATGAAGGCAATAGTGGAAAAAATGTCAGAGAACCAATAAAGCATCAATAGCTAACATCTTTGCCTTGGGAAAACAACTGTAGAAATTAAAACATGATGCAGTCCCCACCAGGGAGAGATGGAAACTGCTTTAACCAAACATATATATTTTATAATATGTATTAGTAGCTAGATAGCGCCAACAAGCTGCCAACTTGCACAAATGGATAACAGCCCCCAAGCTGCTTTTGTTGATACCATCACCACTGTTTCTTTACATCATTTGCCCAATCTACAGAACATCATCTTTTTACCTAGAAGCTTAGCACAGACTGAGCAAGAGCTCCCTCTCTCCTTCTATTTATTACTCAGTCTGCTAGCATTTGGGACAGTTGTGCACTTTTTCTAACAAATTCACTGTTCTGTGTCACAGTGCCTTAAAAACCACTCTGCAAAGCTGACACTGAAAGACCCACTTTGTCTAGAGTGCCCAGAACTGAGGTGAGCAAAGAAAAGGGCAGGGGAACAGTCAGACCAGGACGATGCCTCCGTCTCCCTCATTTAGACAGTGTAACCTACATGTTAAAACCAACTATTTGCTCAGGGATGTCCTTATGATGAGGAAAGCCAACAGCCACTCTTCCACTTCCCAGCAGTGCTGCTTGCACTGAGAACGTGCAACCTCTGTCTCCTGAGCACCTTTCTGGGGAATTCTGAGGTAGATCTCTTTAACAAAAGATTCTCTCTTTTGCTATTATTAAAAAACACCCCCTCCTTCCTCTAAAGTAGCAATTTTTTTGTCAGTTTGCAAACAAGGGGGGGGGGGAATTAAGGCAGCTAGAAAGCATTACTGTAGTTTATCTAAAGCAAACAAAGTGCAAAACTACACAATATGGGTGTTCTGTTTGAAAATGACTGACTTGTGTGAATTTGTATTATCAAAATGCCTTGACTGAAAAATCTGACAGTAAACCCTATTACAGTAGTTCATTTAAATAACTACTGTAAAAGATTTTCAAAAATACTAGAACAACATAAAGATATTTGCTTTTTCTAGGAAGGACTCCAATGTTAGAAACTTTATCTGGGCTTTAACATATAGGAGATATATACCCTACCTTACCAACAAAAAACAGAACAACAACAACTCCAAACAAACAAAATCACAAACAAACAAACATAATATAGACACAGACCAAGAACCCTGATGTAATGGCCCATTCAACACTGGGACAATTCAGCCATGTTTTCTATACCTTAAAATATCTGGTCAATAATTTCACTATTTGAAAACCTAATTTCAGAATAGGTCAAATCAGCTGAAGCACTGGTAAAAGGTCCACCATTATTCTAAAATGTAAACAAATCTAAAACCCTGGAGTTCAAAAACAACTGGCAAATTATGCAAGTTTACTTATTACTAAATCATCTCTTTACCAAGAAAAATTCATTAGAAATCACCTCTCACAGGATCACATATGCACATGCATGCTGCTGAAATTCAGTCCTTAAATAGTTACTATTACCACCAGAGGAGATGTATTTGAGGCTGGCCACATTCAGACTATCAGTAAATACTGAGACGTGTCAAACCCTGATCAATGGTGGCCGGAAGGCAATATATTTGATGACACTTGCTCAAGGCCTTAATTTCCAAAAGATAATTTGATATACTTAAGAAATTTGATTTTAAGAGAGGCAATGCACATGCCTCCGAAAAAGCCATGCCCCATCGAAGTGGAAGGACTTTGTACCAGTGTTAGGTGCCACAGACTGACTGGTTTTATGCTGCCCCTCAACCAGCTCGCTGCAGTGGACTCTGTGCAAAGAGCTAACAATCAACTCCAAGCTACAAACCCACTAACATCTGTGTAGCCTTCAGTCTGCCCTTCACAATTAAGTGTTTGTCTCACCCCGGGTCTCCCAAATTTGTCCTTTAACTCAAAGAGCAGAAGTTGCATGTGCTTTCAGGAGGGCAGGTCACTGGCTCAAGAACAACGGGGACCTCTACTGCTCCCTCACCATCTAGAACCTCCTCACAAAGACTCTCTCAAGGAGAATGAATCTGAGGATGAATAGTTTCCTCAAAGAATGCTGAGCACCCAGAAGACAGATGAACTAAAACTACCTAAAATTTACTCAAGACAAGGCATACTGTCCAAGAAACAAAAGTACATCGGAAGAGACAGGATCCAGTTTCTGTGCCAACACTTCTCTGAATTAACTGGTAACATGAACACAGCAAATTTTGGTTAATCTGGTCAAAACACACTGAAAAACAGCCAAAATATTCCTTTTATAGCACTGCTATTAATGTGGATAGTATTTTTAACGCAATAATTTATCTGTTTTGAAGTGCTACCATGTGGTAGCATGCGTACTAAACAAGTGCTATACACTTCGCAGCACAAAAAATTTGGGTTTTTCTATACATATTAACTTTGCCAAACCACATGTATGCTTCAGACAGTATCTTCAATGACTAAACCCAATGAGCAGATGCTAGTTCAAGGAACCAGCATATGCATTTGAAAAGAAGGAAAACTGATTTATTTAATTTAATTTAGCAGAGAGAATTATGGAGACAACAGATTAATTTGTTTCCCTCCACACACACAATCTCAATTAATTGTCTTAAAAACTATGAATCACAATAATTACAACTATTGATAACAATTCCAATTGTAAAGATACAAATAAAAGAAATATCACAACCAACTTGTTATGGTTTAAAAATACAACTAAAAAGAATGAGCAAAGAGAAACAAAAATTCAGAATTAATTCCAGCAAAGGCAATGTTTCATTAGAAAAAGCCTTTAGATATAGTTGAAATATATTTCTCTGTCTGAAGTGTGCACCACATATGCATACAAATATTTACAGATTTTTATCTATATCCAACCACCTCACACATACACACTTCTCCCAAGACAAATGCACAAGCTCAGTAACTCAACAATTCTCCTATTCACGGGGAAAAAAAAAATTAAAAGTAAATATTGCCTTCCTCAATAATATTAATTTCCTCCTCTGAAATATCAAGTCAGGGTTACAAAACAGTGCTCTATTTTATGCACTTTTGCTATACTGGGCTGAAAGCACCTGACCTCCTCTAAACTTGGAAGTTAAGCAGACCAGGTCTGTAGGTAGCTGGATGGGGAAAAAAAAAAAAAAATCACGTGAAAATAGGCAGAAGTCCAAGAGTCATAGCCGTAAGAGCAAAAACCCAAAAGCAAGTCAAAAGACTTAATTCAACCTCATTTTAATTGCCAAACTGAAGGATGAAAAAAAGGGTCAGAACATATCTGGCCAAATTTCTTTTAAGGAATTTTGTGTTCTAATGAGCCAGCAACTGCAGTAGAAAAACTGAACATTCACAAACCTGCATTTTCTGTATAGGCTATGAGATAAATTGTCGACAAATTTTCAGGAATCCCCTCCACCTATGCTACCAACACTACTGCTCTACTATGAGCAAGCTCAACCTCTTCTGAGTGAATGCTTATTACAGCAACTGAGGTTTTGCTAGTGCCTTCATGTTTTTCTAAAACAAAAAGGTCCTTCATTTTATGACAAAGAGAGAAACAGAGGAGGAAAAACTCCTAAGTAACAATTCATTATGTATGCTCAGTAAACTCATTCATTTTTAACCTTGATCACAACTCAATGTTAGTTTTATGACAGCACTGTGTGATATAAATTGTGCTCAATAGAAAAAAGTACAGGACACCCAGAGGAGATACCACTATCAGTAGGTGAACAGTGAAAAGTAACAGAACATAATAAAAATAAAAAAACCCCAACATTTGGAGTGCTCCTGTCAGGAGATAGTTACCCAAGTGTAGGTCTGTATCACCAGACTGTTCTTTATTACCAGTTTAGCCAGCAGTGGCCAGAGCACAGTCCCCACGAGCTGATGACCACAGCCCTGGTGTCAGGGACAGGGACAGCCAGCAGTGACTGCACATGGCTCCCTGGCTGGACAGAGGTGGCTCCAAGCCATTGGCCAGCACAAGGACAAAGCTCCTGACAAAGCAGGGCAAGGTAGGAAAGGGCAGCTCTGTCACTGGTGGGAATAAAGGATCAGGAGAAGTTTTGAGAGCAAATGAGCAAACCAAGGGAATGGAGAGCACGGGGATGTGCGTGACAGGACAAGGGGAAAGTAGCAAATGGAAGCACACCACTTCCTGCACATGTGCTGGCACTCACCCAGGGTTTCCTGACAGCGAGTTTGGGGCTCTGGTCTAAGCACACAACTGCTGAATTAGGAAGAAATCAAAGCCATCAACCTATTACAGCATTTTATCAACACACAAGCAAACACTTAGATAAGCCTTTGGACAAGCTAAATCTCACTGACCACACAATTCTCTACACAACTCAAGATAATGGAAACTTGTCCTGTTTTTAAATAAATACATCCAAGCCTCAAGACGACTCTAAATAACATGGGTAGGACTGTAAAGGTAACTTGCAAAATTGTCTACTAATGTATGCAACATTATTCTGAAGGATAAAAGCATCATAATGCTATCTTTCAGAAATACTAAAAATACTGAGTTTTCAAAAAGCATTTTGAATTCAGAAATCCACTTTAAACTAGCATCTTGAAATAAAGTTAAAATCAAGCAATATAATTCAACTATTTTGTTGGCAATGATTATCAAGAAGAAATGGTCAAAAGAAAAAGCAATGTATTTGAAGGCATTCTGCCATATCTTTGGAGTTTTTTTTGTCACATTTATCTAGAAAGATCCATCTTCACAGTATCTTACAAACACTCGCCAATTAATCCTCCATCTTCTCCTATACGGCAGGTAAATATTATTCTTGTCTAAGCATCCATTTGGCTTACTACGCTACTATTTCTACATTGACTGAAGACAAATCTGACACGAGATCAAAATCTTTATCCAGAGAAAAAGTTTCAGTCAGCCTACATTGTCATGACAGCAGTAAATTGTACTACTAAAAATGCCATCTGTGCAGCCTGAATCTTGCTTTCCTTTTAAGAAAGCAGGAAGATGATATCTCATTTCCTAATAAACATCACATGCCTAATGAAAGCATCAACTGTTTTCTATTAGGAGTGTGTTCCCATGAACTTCAGCACCTTGAAGCCTTTACTTACACCAATTTTGTCCAGTATCATTCCAGCTGCTAACAAGAAAAGTAGGATTAAATGCAAGAAAAGGAATTAGCATGGTAAAAAAACAACTCTGTGTTACAGTAACCTCATATCCAACAAGGCACATTCTTTACAAAAAAAGTCTTTTAAGTGTTTCCTAATATATCCTTAACATTGTTTAACAGCCATTGATTTTTGCTTGTTTACTCAAGTGAGGCTATATTAACAGGTAAAAGCTCTTTCTTTACAAAATATCAACATATTCTTTACAACATATCTACCTTAATGCTCCAAGTTACAAAGCAATTAAGCACACAAAAACACAAAAATGTGTGGTGAAACTGATTCCTTTCGTACATAAATGTCAATCAACTTAATGTATTTTTTATGAAATTTTATATTATATAAATACTCAGAGAAGTTATTCAATTACCTGGAAAAATTTGGAAATGTTTAAAGATTAATGAATTACACAGTCACTTTTACTTTTTTAATATAACGCAGATTTTCATATTCAGTAATTTGAAAGCAGAACAGGAACAGATTGAAATGGAAACAACTCAAAAATCCCTGCATTTTGAAAGTCAGTAATTTCATACAGCATGCATCACATGAAAGTCTCATTTTGTTAATAACTTTTCAGTAAGTGAAGAAAAATGGTGACTTCATGTAAGGGGCTTGGGGGCTTTCAAATACCTCATCTCCCCCGGAAACATAGAAAAACATTTTTCTTTCTTCGTAAAGCTTCAAATTTTGGGTATTTTCTACCAAACACTGTTTGCATTGCTAAAATTTGAAGGGCACTGGGAACTGGAGGGACATCTTCCACAGCTTATTTAAAGTCGAAACACCCATCTTGTGTTACCAGATACAGCGAAGCAAGTGGTTTTCTGATGGCTTGGTATTAAATATCCACAAGTCTGTTTTCAAGAATTTCTGACACTGTTCTTAAGTTTCAAGCTCACAAAAAACTGAAGAATACACAGTCCCCATACAGCAATTTTCCTGAATCGTCTTTATAGCAATTCATTGCTACTGCCTCTTTCTTCAGTTCAAAATTACACCAGCTCTTTTTCTGTGACCTCCATCAGCCCATGTATCCATCATGCAGGGGATAACACTACTGAACATTTAACAGAGAGAATCAGTGAAGTTCTAATTTTGGGCAAAACAGAAGAACATGGTAGCCACCCCCATAAACTCATCGTCTGAATCAAAATTACACAAGTATGTTATTAAAAAATGAAAAGATGACTCCATCTTTACCACTGCCCCTACTGCTTCTTCCACTGGGGGCCTACTGTGCAGGGCAAGACCTCCCCATACACCAGGGGCATGAAGCGGTCAGGATCTATTGCTCCTTTCAGGAAGGCAGAAGGACCCTACACAGCTCCCAGAATTCACACCAGTTTTACAAAGTCTACCAGTTTTGTCTAGCCCAGGTGCCGTTGCTTGCTGAGCAAGCAGCTATGAAATGCCACATTAACTTCTTTCTTTTCAGTAAGAATAGCACTTAACTATCACCCCTCATTTAACACAGCAACTAGGAGCTTTGTCGAACACCTAGATGAACACAAGGTCACAAAGACGTTTCAGCACACCTCTTACAACACTCTTAGAATCCCACTTACATCTCCAAGTAGCACATCCCATTGAGCAGTCCACAACACAGACTGAGACATCCCATCTGACCAGCTTAGAGAGCAATGACTAAGCTGAAAGCTCTAACCAAGGGCAGCTTCACTTGGATCTCTGCTGTAGGACCATCCACAAGCACTCCTCACGGCTGTCAGCTAGGTCTTCAAGCCATGAGCAACGCAACTTGAATTGACATGAGGTACGAGTAAGTCAGAATTTAAGCCAAGCTCTACCCAGCAGACAGATGAAAAAGTATCTCTTCACTACAAGATCCAGGGTCAGACATTTGCTTTGCCAAGCACTGACTTGCAAATAAAATGAGTCAAGTCCTGTTGCTTGCAATCCCTGCCGCAACAGAAATCTTTGCCCTTCTTTAGCTTGCAGGCAGATTGGAGTGACAGGTTCCGTTCTGGTTTAGGTCTTCAGCTAATGACTGCCACTACACCGCAGACACACATATTCAACACCACTTCTTATCGCTAGGCAACTCTTCAAAAGAGAGGGAAAACTCAGCTTTTATTATCCAAACCCTAACACGGAAGATTCTTAACATGCAGGCTTATAAAAGGGTAAGTAAACAACCCCTCCACCTAAAGATTTCTCTCAATGAAGTGAAAGGTTTGCATTGCACATGTGGAGGCCATGGAACCACACAAAGATGATGCCTAATGAGAGCCAGAACTGAGTGTATCAAACAACTCCAGTTTTTGAGGGGTACACATTACACCAGTATTTTATTGTAGCATATTGGCTACCAAAAGCTGTTTGCAATTCTCTTCAAGATAGTTTTAGATTTGTGAAATAATATGAAGGGAACTGGTTTTAGATGAGCTCAAAAGTAGAAGACGCTGATCAACATTTTCTTGGGAGCTTGAGGAAAAATATTCAATTTTGGATGAAGAGAAGGACTAGTGGTTCAAACCTTGATAAAGCATTTGCCCAAAAGACTCCTAAATTGCTACAATTAGACTTCCCTGCCAACCAACAGTCACAGCACAGTTATTTTGGAAGCTGTTGGCTGCACCAAGAAACAACAAATTACATCAAATTCTGATAGAGGCAGTCCCTTCCTGCATGTGAAAATCGGCCTCCTTTGCTCCCTAAATATTACATATAATATTATGTGTATTTCAATACAACAAGTGACAGCATTAGTAGGGTATTGAAGATGCAAGAAGTTATACAGCGGCCATGTATGCTAGCAGGCAGCAAGAGCTTACAGTGAGAGACATGACATTCTGATCAGAAATTCATCATCCAGAACTGATGGCATCCAAATTTTCATCACACCTCATCCCATACAGCTAAGCAACGATGTTAGAAAAAAGCCAGTGAGGAAGTATGTGACGCTTCATTAGGTGAGACCTTGTTTTTATGCCAATTCCAAACCAGAAATGTTCAACAACATCACTAATACATCATTATACTGTTTCCTTACATGACTGCTACCACAACGGCTATCGATTAATTAGCATGTGCAACATTTAATTACTTAAAGAGTATTAAAGTACTTAAGGTTTTAAAAGTGTACAGCTTCAGGCATAACAGCACAGACTTTTAAGTAACTCCAATACAATGCTTTAACACAAGGTTAGCAACTTAAAACACAGGTGCCATGGGAAGCCAGCAGGTACAGTTTTGAAAGGCTCAGTGGCAGCTACTGCACCACTTTGACACAAGAACCATCAAAGTTAGGGTCACACACACACCACATCTTGTTTTAACACACAGGAATCTACTGTAGTACCTAAACAACAAGGTTTTCAGAGGCTTTTTACATGGATGTAAAAAAAGTAAAACCTGCTACACCTGAATGGCACTTCAACTGGTCAAGACAGATCCAGACTAACTGTGCATTAACATTCTCCAAATCCCCAAACTATTTCTATACCAGACTTCCAATCTTGTCTTGGACAACCTGCATAGTTAGCTACTATGTGTTGCATTTTCTTCCCAAGGAAATCAAATGCATCATTATCACATCCTGCCTCCTTTATTTTCAGTTAAAAAAAACTATACATGTACACATATACACATATAGATTTGAGGGGGGTGGAAGAAGAGGGAGGGAGAAGGAGCACATACATACATACATACATACACACACACACACACACACGCCATATGCATTTAAGCATGAATCAAGGTGGATTTCCCATGGTAAATATTAATGCACATGACCATGCTTTTATATACCTAGAGAAAGTAAGGTAAAAGCCACTTCTCAACAACAAACAAGACACAGAAGGCTGACAGTGTTTGTTTCCAGTATTACAAAGTTCATCTCAATCCTTAACCCTACTCCCTACTCCTGCCCCCAAATTTTCAGATTACAATTTCTCACCACTGCCCAGATAACATCACGATGATTAGGGAAAATCAGGCCAAGGTAACTCAGAAGAGAAATCCCCCTTAGTGCTGCAGTAAGGAACTACAACACTGCACAGCATCAACTGAAGGGCATCATCATTGGTATTACTCAGTTGCGTTTCTAAAGTCCAAGGTAACACTAGTAATGCCTGCATCAGTATCACTTCTTCAATGTATCCTCAAAGAAACAGTGAATTCCGGCCAGATTCAGGAAGTCTATTCCATAGTAGGCCATGGAAGAAGAACAAACAAAACAGGAGTGGTTAGATATCTGAGGTAAAAGACAGTCATGCCTTTGCAGGAGCAGCCCTTGACACATAACAACTTGAGATTATGCATGATGTTCAAATGCAAAGATATCAAATGATTTAAACAAAGCTAAAACCCATAACAGTTTAAGAATATTTAATTTAGAAAACAAAGCCCATAACTTTTAGAACAAGCTATGCAAGACAGAGACAGGATGAATTCCTCCTCTTTCTAGGGCTTGTAACATCATATGGCATGATTTTGCAAGCCAAAGCTAATATTTCAGCAACATAGTACTTGCAACTTTTATATCTAAGTGTGACTTGTTCTTTTAAAGTAGCCAAGAACTGAACTCACACCCTGTTTGAACAGGCAGAAAAAGTGCTCTGTGCCAAGAAGGAAGTTATAAACTTAAAGGTTTTTTACATGGGAAACAAGTTGGGAAGCAGAGGAGCAGATTCACTGCAATCAATTCTTTAATGAGTAAGAGAAAAAAAGCACAGTACATCAGAGCTGGAGGCAGTAGGCTGTGGTTCCACTGCTTGCTCAGCTGAAGGACTCCCTGATGGGGGCTGGACAAGTCAATTCTTTCCACTCCCGCTTGTTCTCTGGAGACTACAAACCCTTGGGACAGTACTCGCCATTTATTTTGAACAAAGCCTCAAAGCAAAACAGTTTCTTTTGAGGAAGAAATGAATCATTGTACCACTTGGTGGTACCTATTTTTCACTGACTGCCAAAATGCCTTTGTAACGACATTATGTTCACAAACTCAGATTATAGTTTGAGGGGGGGAAAAAAAGAATAGAACAAGATTAATATTATCCAAACAGACTTCAGAAAAGAGCTACAAAGATGATGAGCCAGGCAGGGCTGTGATCAGCAGCACAAAGTCCCTCCAGATGCCAGTCACTATTTGTGTGCCCAAGGGATCAATACTGGGTCCAATACTCTTCTGTCATCTTCATTAATGACCTGGATGACAGGACACAGTGAACCCTCAGCTAGTTTGCCATGATAAAAACCAGAAAGAGGTTTGTGCTGACTTCCAGAGTTACTTAAACAGGTTGGAAAAAAATTTCAGCAAAGGCAAATGCAACGTACTGCCCCCGGGGAGGAAGAACCCGAGCACATGCTGGGGCAGACTGGCTGGAAAAAAACTCAGCAGAAAAGGTACTGGGGGTCCTGGATGGATGTTCAGTTGAGCCACCAATGGACGCTTGCACCACAGTAGCTCTTGGGCATTAGGCAAAGCATTCCCAGCAAGTTGAGGGAGGTGATCCTTCCCCTCTGCTCAGCCCTGGCAAGACACATCATGCTGTCTTCAGTTCTGGGCTCCTCAGTATGAGACATGAACCTACAGCAGAGAGTTCAGGGGCAGACCACAAAGATGACTGGGGCATCTGTCATTCAATGAGAGGCTGAGAGAGCTGGAGAAGACTCAGAGGGATCTTATCCATGCACATGAAGACTTTGGAAATTCAATTTAAATATATAACAAAAGAGCTTGTTTGTTTGCTTTCAAACCCTGAGGAAGGGCAAACTTCACAACAGGCTGTCAAGAGAAGCTGTAGAACCTTCACCCTTGGAGACAATTAAAACTCTTGTGTACAACCTGTTGTAGTTGCGCTGCTTGGAGCAGGAGGATTGAACCAGAGACCTCTAAACCTTCCTTCCAAGCTCAGCAATTCAATGATTCTCTGACTGGAAAAGATGGCTTAATAAGTTAGAATACGATAAAGCAAAATAACAAGAAGAAATGCCAAACATTAATTCCAGTCACATAAAACTTTTTTTTTTTTTTAAAGGGGCCAAGATCACAAAGTTCTGTTAATTGCTAAAATAAAAATATCACAATCTACATAAACCAAGTTTGGCTTGAGTAAAATATAGGTTTCTAGAAAAAAAACAGCCATAGTGTGAAATCTCACTGAAGGAGTTCTTTTGTGTTTCAAAAGCATTTATTTTCATTCTGCATTCATCTTTCTGTTAGTTATTGAAAACGTTAAAAGCAATTATACACAGCACTATATCATTCTCAAAGGATTCTGCCTAAATACTTTTTCAAATGCAAACAAGACACGAGTCACAATAGGTGCAGAATCTTTGGTTGACAGCCACAGACTATATTTATTTTAGACACTCTCACTGAATGTCAAAAATGTAACAAATTGTTTCAAAAAAATTAACATGGTAAGCCAGTCTGAAAATATTTTGTTACACAAACCGTGCTTAGATTTGCATCTGCAGTTCAATATGGTAAGCAAATACAAAAATACAGAACTGTCAAAGGACAAAAAGGAAACAAAGCGAAGCACTGAATAACACTGAACTGCAATGTCAAGAGGACTTGAAAATAGAGGCCTAGAGAATTTGTTTTGTTCAATAGAGAAACGCGGCAGAAAAAAATGCAAATTAAAAAGCATCTTAGTACATTGACCATGATATGCTATTTTTAAAGCTGCATTTAAATTTAAAAAAAATAGTGTTGCAGCCAAGAGCAAACTCTATAAATTCTCTTTAATACCAATATAACCAGAATTACATCTAGATGGACTGCTGAAGACTCATTCTCTGCAAGATATTACAAAGAATGCTATTTCCTGAAGTATTTCACTGAAAAAAACTAAAAACTTCCATTTGCCACAGTTATACATTTATACCAGAAAACAATTCAAAATAATACAAGTTTAATGATTGGAACAGCAGCAGGTATCTGGTTAAGGTGACAACTGAATAAGCTCAATTTATGCTTACTTAATTATTTTAAATTTCCCAATGTATTTTATTTTTATGTAAAACAATCACAGTATCAGGTCCCAGCAGGAAATCTGAAAACTTTGCAAGAAGTTTACTCTGCCTTAGAAGAAAGATGTTTGTATCATTCTCAAGACTCTGAACAACTACTTAAAAACCTGCAATTTGTGTTTGAAACACCTCCTCCATATTTTATCATTAGAATATACTCAAGGGGACGGGGAAAAAAAATCCTTCTTTCTGTGGGAAGACTGAGTTGGCGATGCTTATTAGCGAGCCTTAATGTATCGATACAGACACAGAGCTTGTGGTGTATATGCACACAAAGCCATAGCCATAAAACACCAACCAAGCCATGCTGACTGGTAGCATAATACAACAGGTTTTTTACTGCCCAATACATTCAGTTACTGATTACCTAAGAGTCGAATACACTTTTTTAACAATCTTTCTTCAATTCTTACACTTAAGGAGTTCAGGAGTCTTGAAACCATGTCCCACTCCTTCAGCATGTGGAAGAGAAGATTCCACACAAAAACAATGTCCTTGCCAAAGTCCTGAGAGTTAGAAACACTCGACAAACTGACAATTGCACTACTGAAACTTCTCTGTGGGAGAGCTGAATTCAAAATAGTTTCACAAATCCAGATCTCCACCCAGGACTCAGCATAATACAGTCCGTAGTGAACTACCCCATTTCTGCAATGGACAACTACTCCTCCAGAGAGATTTCCAGGCAACCGGCTAAATGAGCTACATGATCACCCCAACACAGCTGCAACTTTGCCCATTCCATCTTTGTCCTTCAAAGGAGGAGGCCAGGGTCTTCTCCTTTCCTCTCCTCCTCTCTTGCCAAGAGGCCGTGTGGCAATCCAAGACTATTCTCCCAGCCTCCTTTCTTAGGTGTTACTTTGGAAGCATAAGGAGGATCAGGAATACTACCCTCGACTTAAAGACATGCTAATTAGCTTTTAAAACAGACTTCCAAATTCTGTTTAGGAGAGCAATTGCTGGTCACAACACAGTGGCCATGGTAGCCAGCTGTTGTTTTAAAAGATTATAAACACACACGATACTCTCCCAATACAACTTTTCTGTGTAAGCACTTGTAGCTGTTAGAAGGAGGCTATGTAATTAAGTCCTAAAGGGAAAAGACATTTACACAGCCACAAAGGAGACCTCCACAAACAAGGAATATGTACACAGAACAGTCTTTGTTAAGACCTGCTCCATAATACACACAAGTCCACAAACTCTTGATCCAAGTGTTCTTAAAATTACTCTCGCTTTTACTCCTTTCAAGGACAAGAGTAATAAAGAACTTGCTTTCCAACACTGCATTTGAAGTGAAAGAATTGCACTTGATCTTTGCTTCATTTCTTGACATCGAACGTTTTTGCTCCAGGACTTCACTGTAATATTCAGACCTATTGAACAGTTCAGTTTAAGAGAATACTTGATTCCTACTTACCTTCTGGTTGAAGCTGACTAACAATTCACCCTGTTCTTTGTTAAGTGTGCAAATGGGGTATTTCTTTTACATGGAACTCACACAGTGATGAAAGGAAACACAGGAGGCAGATACAGTCCCTGACATGTCCTCACACTACTAAATGTGCTTGATGAACAAAATTCACTAAACAGACATTAACATTTCACTTGCAGGCCTCTACAATTTTACCTGGTAAAACTTTCCAAAACATTTGCTACACTTATTTTTTGTTCACAGACACCAGACACACATCAGTTTTTGGACAATGCTGTAACTCAGACACGGCAAGGGCGGCACATGGTTTGAGTGCAGGAGCAGCTACGGGCGCACAAAAGCTGAAATTCTGATGTCCTATTCTGCACAGAGGTGAAGGTCATAATGCAAAGGCAGAACCAGTAAGCCACACTAGTGGCCCAAAGATCAATTTCCTTCAAAAAATATCAACTGCATCACTCTAAGGGATCTCTTCGTAAGATTCACAATTATTACTGAAATTGCTGAGGCTTCTTCATCCAAAAGACTACTTTATGCTGTGAAAAAATTCTAGCAGTAAATATGTAAGACATCAAATCATATGAACTATTATTAAATATAGAAGTAAACAATAAGCATACATAAACATACAAAATCCACTCTGTTTAGGTTTACATTATCTTTACAAGCAAGCTTAGTCTAAATCAGATTGGATCATTATACAAAATTATAAAATATCTTGCTGAAATACAATCTAAAAGAAAAATATATTTAATATGAGACATTACAATGCTTCTTCAAGTTATAAAAGGTTTCCTTTATCTCCAAATATTCATAACATGTTTAAATTATATTCTGAATTTTATTTCTCACAGTGTTTGATATAAAAAACAAACCAGAAGGTTGCCCTAAAGATAAATGAAATATCTGGTGAAACATGTAATAAGCTTCAGGCTCACATCTGCTACTGAAGTCAGTGTTCCCGCACCATAGCTACAAGCTCTATGCAAAGCTCTACAGGAATAACTGAGAACAGGGAGGATTATAGGGAACACATTCCTCAATCTAAATTGATATTTCCTCTTCCATCTGAATCAACATTATGGTTCCATATGTATGCATTAATGTCCAGCGCTAACCCTCAGTGGAAAATTATTTCTGAAAGTAAAGTTATCTCATTTAAAACCTATCCTATTATTTTATATCATAAGGGGTTTTAGGCAGTTTTAAACATATGTAACCATTTATCTAGGCATATTTAAATACATAAATATATATAGATAAAACTGGCTATGTGCATATACATATAGTTCCACTAGTTTTAGAGTGCAAGCAAACTTACAACAATTAAGTCATCCATATGTCATTACATTTGACAAAACTTATTGGCAAAATAACAAAGAGCAGACAGTAGAAGGCATAGTTAATGCAATTATAAAGAAGTGAAGCCCTAAGTATTTTCAAGCAGTAACTGATAAAACTGAATGAAAGAATTTCCTAAGGAACAAACTATGTATAAGTCACATTTCCGTTTCTATAAGGAGATTGCTCAATATTTATTTTTTTTTTTACCCATTCACTCCTAAACTTTCAATTTCTTCCATAAACAATGACAGCAAAGTGTTTACATTTAACGCCAACATAAATTGCTTTGTATTTGTGACATTTTAAAAAGAGCCTTTTGTGCCATGGAGAGTTTAGAAAAAGGCAGATATCTGCACAGCAGGGAAAAAATGCACTTACATTTCGCAACAGCTGTGAAAGATCAGTCCTCCAGAGAAACTGAAATCAACAGCAAACTGGGAAGTGTTTAGGAAATAAAATGTTTCCATCACCTCATACTATCATTCACTTCCATTAGTACTGACGAAAGAGAGACTGGATTTTATACAGTGTTATAAATGGCAGGAACATTACGGGCAGCGGAAACAGAACTGATCACTAAACATTTGGTGACCAACAAAATTGGTCACTGAACAATTTTAACATCAAACCTGGGACAAAAAAGCATAAATACTCAAGTGAGCATCTGGTTAGTCGGAAGATGAAGAAGTGATACCCACATCCACACTTATTTTTCTTGGATAAAAATTTCATAGTAGAACTGAAAGTGATTAAAATGTTTAATCAGAGGAACATGGAAACTTTTTCAAAAAATAGATGACACGGTAACACAAACTGTGCTACAGAAAACTCCCTCAGTACAGGGCACTTTTGTCCCACTTAAAATTGCAAAAATGCATTTATTATGATAATCAAAAAAAGTTTTATATATATTTAATGCAAGACATGGGAGAAAAGCAAGGAAAAGATGAATGTAATATAATCACCTAGGGAACAGAAATTAAGGACTGGCCACAGAAAATGTGATCAGGCCAGTAGTGACATGATATAAATCATGCACAATACCAAGAATCTATCATGCAGAAATAGAATTGCAATAGCAAGCATACCAAATTATTAGGTGTTACTTGTGTCCTGCTCCTTGACACTCTGCAGAAAAGGGATGAAATGTAGCAGGAGAAGAAAGGACAAAGGACTGCTTCTGACACACGGAGAACCAAGGCCTGGAGGGGGCACTTGCATTTGTTCAGATTTAAGAAAAAACAAGCAAGCCCCAGCTTCTGTTCCAAATAACTATTATAAATAATCCACCTTGCAATGTAACTTTGGAATACTCTGAAGACAAGTGTGATGCAAAAGTTTTCAGAACTCAAAGCACCTATAGGGAAAAAAACCCACCCCATATCCCCCCAAAAAACCAAACCAGCACAAACAGCCAAAATGTTAATCTGATGTAGAAAGCCCTATGAAGCTTCCATGCTAGGGTCTAGAAATCATTGCCTATTTACACTGCCTTGTACGTAGTAGAGCAGTTTTGGATGAATCTCAAGTATCATCTAAATGCTCAAGTAACCTCTCTGTCTTTGTGAGCTCAAATTTAGTTCTTCCCCTAATGAGAGTCATGGCAGCTGCTCAGCTTTTTTACAGAATTTGACAAGTCTACAGCTGTGACACAGGTAATATTTTGCTCAGGCTTGTTTCAGAATTACTGTATTTGACATTATCTGTATATTTAGCTAAGAGTAAAACAAGTCACCACAATAATGTTTACAGCTCTTGGTAATTTTATGGTAAGATTAACTCTGGTGTGTTAACAAAGTAAATAAGCTGAGAAAAAAATTAGACTCTCATGTCACACTCAATCCTTTACCCTCAGCTGCTGCTGAAATGGGTGGCCCATACCCAACCCTCCTCTTCCTCCAGCTCTGTGGCCCTGCAAGCCCTGGATCCTGCACAAGGCAGGAGGCAAGAACAGGCAGCCAAATGCACAGAGGAATAGTTGGGATTGCTCCCATCCCTAGGCAGGCAGATTAAATCATATGTATTATAAAAGTTCAACTGCAGAGAACAAATCACTCCTTCTAGAATTAACAGCACTGTAACTAGAAATACCCTATCATTTTTTTCTCCTATTCATCATTTAAGAAACCTGTCCTAAAAAATATCAAAGAAGGTATAAATTACATGTTACGGTTAATTTACCATTCTTGAAGCCATCCAACTTAATCAATACACTGTTGCTTTCAGGCCACAATATAAATGCCTTGGTTAGCTAAGATTTGCTTTGCCAGGGGTGCTTAAATTACACGTTTTAACAGCCAAGAACATACATAAATTAAACTCTACCTATAAAGGTCTTCAGGCTGCTGTTGTTGGAATTACTGATTTGAGTATTTTTACATACAATTAAATTAGGAAATGGTTTCTGAAAAGTTCTATCGCCAAGCGGAGTTGCAGGACTTGAACATGTTGACATATCTTGCTTAAAGTCATTCTGCAGTCTTCTCTCTATCCTGCAGTGGGTGCAAATCACTGTCCTCATCCACACACACAGACCTGGGGTGCTCTTGGCAAGAAGGAGTAAGATCAAGTTACGCAGTGGAAATAATGCTACAAATCCTATTTCAATCTATGACCAATTAACAACTACATGAAATAAGTCAAGACAGGAACCATCAAAGAAAGTGCCTTCCTCTCTGCATAATACTATGCAGACAAGATGAATCACAAAAAATATTATTCAAATTCTAACAGTGAATTGCATCTCGGGAGAAGGAGAGGGAGAGAAAGAAACAGCATCTCTATTCTTGGTAGACTGGCAAAACAGCAGAATAACTAAAAGGCTTGAAGTATATGTTTAATTGTACAGCAAATGCAGGATCAAGTCCCCAAATTGAGTTTGATCCTTCAGACTGGATGACAACAGCACGTTCCCATAATACCAGTTAACACCTCCATACCCTTTCTAGGCAAGTGACATGTTTGGGCATCTTCCTCTCCAATGAATGCCACTTCACCAGCTCAGGCTTTATACAACCCTGGATCACCTTTTACCCATTTTGCAATACCTCTCAACTTTCTCTCTGAGTAGGACAGCTGATAAAAACAAGCCAGTGTATTTTCTTATTATTATTCCCAGCTGCCTTTCTTCCTTAGTTTGATGNAGGGGTTGTCTGGGTCCTGTTCGGAAGTTCCCTCCCAAAATTTACCCTAAACCAAGACACCTATAGATCATTTTCTTTTCAATCCAAGCAAGCTTTACTTTGCATAGAAAATCCCACCTTGAAACACATCTGCTCCTTCTGATACATAAAGCTCACTAAATATACTGCTTACAGTCAAAATGTGGGGATCCTCTCAAGTTGTGTCCTAGACAGATTCTTAAAAGAAGTCAATTGCAACTTAAAACACAGCCATTCCTATGTACAGGATCCACAAAGAGACAAATAATCCAGTCTCTTGTTATCTTCTTGTTTAAAAATCATTATAATTTGCCTTCCTTTAGCTTTGACCAGTATACTGGTAATTTCTTCATTTCAATTCACAAAGCTAATATGGATACTTCTCCTATTCAGTTGCTTTAGTACACTGATAAAGAAGGCTAGAGGGGAAGGAAAAGGTTGTTGTTCCAACAAATATAAACATATCTCTCTACTTACAAGCTTTTGTCTACATTTCCATTTTCTCCATGTAAATACTCCCTCAATATTAAAGGTTCATTTCCACTTTGCTATTCTCACACTTCCCATCACCTTTTGGCATTAGTTCAGCTACATTTTTTTTACAAAAAGCACAAACACTGACGACTTTGCTTATGAAGAGTTGTCCAAAAGCAGCTGCAAATCATTCTCACCTTTCTTTGAGGAACTACTCCTCTGTCAGGATGCTCGAGAAAGCTTGATAAAAATCTATCAATTTATCAGGTCTGTTTTAATCCCAACACTCAAGCTGCTAACACTTCCAAGCAAGGGAACACAGCAGTTGGTGCATTCCACAAATCAACACGACCACATTTTGGTTCACAGGTACCTTGACAGAAATGAGCAAATGTACTGCAACCCCTCTGGGGCCACTGTTCTGGTGCTGGTTTTACCTGCTACACCATCAAATGGATGCTGCAGCAAGGAGGACACTTTGCTAGCAACTGAAGAACCCATTTACAACTTCTGAGTCACTTAAATACAATTTATGGGAAAAGACTGAGTTCCATGAAAAATTAGTAAGCAGCTTACAAATAACCCTAAAAATCCTCTGAGATACCCAACTTCTAGGCACACAAAAAAAAAAGCAGAGAAAACGTGCTTGTGTTTTAACAGAGACAGTTCATTAAACTGAATACTTCAAAGGCTTAGGTACTGTAAGAATCCAAACAACCAGAACAATTTTTAAAAAACTGTTCCAGCATATACTTAAAACCAAAACAAAGCAAACAAAACACTCAGGGATACAGGCTGCTCCATCTCACCAGAACACTGAGTGCAATTACAGTTTAAAATGTGCTTAAACAAAGAACTCGTGAGGTTTTGCAAAAAATCAGACTGTTATCTGCTAAAGCACAGTAAAAACTTGATAAAAAGCACGTACCTTACTGTAAAACAAATGTGTTACCCTTAGAGTTACACACTGAAAGTAGTTCCTATGTCTAGTAAAATGGAAGATACCTTACTTTATCATCTCTTTACTTGCGTATTTCTGTGAGGGTCTAACACCGCACTATCTTATAAACTTGGAATGAAAAACTATCATCTCCTTCAGTAAATACCTTCAACATTTAACAGGTTGAAACACTGAACATATTAGGGTTTTACCATTTGTTGCCCAATGCAGATCAATGTTGTGCTTTTTTTTATGGCCGGATTACAGGTACCTTCTCATTCTAGGGTGAAACGTCAATTGAGATTTCCCCTGCAACTAAATTAGCTACTCTCTAAGAAAGAGAGAGTAGATTCACAATTTTATAAATGCAAAGTAAGCCTAGGGAGATTTGTTTCAATAGAATAAATCTGGTCTTTTAGATACTGTTAAGGGACGTGGCCAAGCTTCTACCCCACCCTTCCTCCATCTTTGTAAAAAGCTGCCTTTGTCAGCAATAGCCCACACTTCCACAGCAGCTACCAAGAAACTCAAAAAATTAGAACCAGAAATATCTGCATGTTACCTTCATGTTATTTAAAATAGCCAAAAAAGAAAAAAAGCATATGAAAAACAGCAGGCTTCCTTGTGCCTGTAGTATTAGGTGTTAAGTGTGACTAGATGATGGTCAACTCAATTTGTCATTGTCCTTTTCCTCAATTAGGTGAGACTAGTGGAATTTTCAGAACTGGGTAAGTAGCTAGCTTATTCTAAAGAAATGCATTAAAATCCTGCTTTAATTTGCCCATTGCATGGAATAGTGAAGCTACCAGACTTCATCTTTTGCGGAATTGTATAAAAAAGTAACTGAAAATCTGTTGGGTTTATCTGGATTTTTTCCCATTGGTTATAATTGACTTGTACAAATTACACAGGAAAAAAAAATAGGAGCCATTAATTAATTACACTTAAAAAAACCTAAATGTTAAAATATTTCCAAAGATTTTACTTTTCCCCCTTTTCAGAATCACAGTAAGAACCACAAGCTTTATTTATTTTGGAATGACTTACAATCCATTTTTCTCTAGCTGGTTATAATATTGTCCAGCCTTCTAATAGATGTGAAGTATCCTTTTTTCAATAACAAATTACACAATCTATTAGCAAGTCAGCTATTTCTCTTTTTCAACTACCATGAAGGCCATCCAGCTATAGTAATTTACTGAACTGTATTTTCTTCTTTACTTCTAAAGAAAACAATATACCTATGATAAGCAGCAAACAGAGCAGACTTCAAATACTGTGACTCTTGTAACTGTTCAGGTCTTGTTCCCCAATTGGTTTTACAACGACACATTTTAAAAAATGTCAAAGAAAAATTTTAGAAGGCATGTTGGAGAGGAGGCACTATTTACATGCCCAGTTTTCAGATAAATTATGTTTAAAATAAAATATAGCCTGAAACATCAGAATACATCAGAAGTATGGTGTGCCAGAAACGTATACTACCATCTGACGGTACCTCAAACAGATTCTAGTCATTAACTTCATATGTGTCCTGAAGTGACAATATTTTGTATAAACAGCTCACTTGCTTAAGAAAATAATCTTGTTTTCTTAAGCATGTCTGAAGCAAACATCTTTCCTGGTATGCAGACAGATCATCTTCCAGAATATCTACAGCGTACACTAAGTTTTTGTAATATACTTTATATGTGGTTTTTGTGAAATACTGTATACCATGATGGAATACACAATGATAAAATACTTCTGGTAATTTTTAAAAAGCATACAAAGCACGTTCCTCTGACAAAAAGGGAGCAGTCTGATATGGTTTGCCCCTTCACATGAAGATCTGCCTAAAGCTCAAGTAATTATACATTTCATACCCAGTTCCTTCATTTTTAGAAACGGAAGACCATGGTGTCATATGTAGAGGATTAGTCCATGAAAGCCTGAGGAAAGACAAAGCTTAAAAAGCTTTTTTGAAGAGAAGACACAAACTACAAATTACTATTAAAAAGAAACCACCACATGTTGTAGAACAGATGTGTACATTTTCATTTTGTACTGTTTTGTAGTGTTATCAGATTAGGTGGCACAAGGCAAAGATTACTATCCTCTTTTCATACAAAACACAGCGTATTACCGATTTATGGTGAAATACATTCTTTGCTGTCAGATGTTCAGCAATTGTGTGTCTGGGAGCCCCAGAAAAGCCTACATGAAATGCCATATCTACATTTCTGGCATGACTAAGGGAACATATATTAGGTTTCCATATGGAAGTTCTCTCTTAGGTTAACAGCAGGAGTTATTTTAAAAAATTACACATTTCCCTCAGCGTCAAAAACTTGCAGGCCTCAGGGACTCTTGTGGAGGTAAAATAAGCACTTAGCACACAGTTCATCAAATTTCTCAAATGCTGGGTATTATGCATTGAATCAAATCCTTTGATTTTTACAATGTAGAAAATAAATTTACCCATTTTAGCCTTATCTTTACAGAAAGAGACTATACTAAAAAAAACAACACCCGGCCTTTTAACTTCTACTTCCCATCACCACTTCACTCCCAGAAACATGGAATTACAACTCCCACTACAGTAAATACACTATTTCTTCATGAATAAATTCTCTTCTCTGTGCCTCCACTCTTATTCAATTTAATGGCCGTATTTCTTTCCACTGTCCCTGCTGCTTAAGCTTTGCCTGTTTACTTATGCAATTCTCACTAACTAAGTATAAAACTAGTAAATTACCATCTTATAAACATAAAAGTGGTACACTATCATCTTCTGCACTTCTCACTCATATGTTTTTTGCCAATCCTTCTTTGCCTATTTACCACTGGGGACTAGGGCTAATTCATCTATTTTTTAATCAAGAAACATGATAAAGACATGATAAAACATTCTTCTCCCAGTTAAAACTTTAAGTAAACACTACCTTGTAGTCCATTTACTTCTTTAAATTAGTAATCCACTTGGCTTATTCAAGTCCCAGGATGAAACTGCCACATCTTTATTCCTCAGCAGAACGGACCTATAATACTATTTCAGTGCTATATCAATTAATTACTACACAGTTTCCATTATACAGAATCTTATGACATCTATTACATTTGTAAAAATTACTTATTATCAACAAATATAGGGACACGTACTTGTACACAGCGAAGTTTCTTAAATAACGAAAATGTATTAATTTTTAAAATATGAATTAATAAAATGTAATCTCTAAATCAATACTGAGCTGCAGTGAGATTACTAGTGCTTTACTCTTCTTGGGAGTTAAGTCTAATTAACTTGCACTAAAAGTAGTCAATTCAATTTAAAAAATAAAAATAAAATCTCTTCCCTCAGGGCTGAATCATTAAATGCTAAAAACTCCATTTCCCGCCCACTGTGAAGGCAAACAGTAAATAGGTGTTTCAAATAGGTCAGCTGGATTATTTTCTGTAAAGACAGTAACACTGCATGTAAGACCTACGTTTTCTTGGGTATTATTATTTTACAAAGTGTTTTGTAGAAGAGGCAAACAAAATAAATGTATCTTTCCATGAAACACCAAGCTTTTAAAAGACATCGCTTCATATTTCTGGGGTTTTCTGCATATCTTAAAAATAATTGTGTAAAGCAACCAGGCGGCCCTACTACTTAGCAGGATGCCAATTTAAAAGAAGGAAACAACATGTTCTTTTGCCAGATTCCAACCCAACTTGATGTCCAGGCCAGGAACAAAGAACCATCATGCTCTAAGATAACAATTTAATAAAATTTGTGGCATCCAAAGTAGCAATATTTACCTCAGCATGATATTCACAGGCATCAAATTTAATAAAATGGCCCCAATAGAAGTTAATCAAAAGTGTTTAAATGTATTGGCAATAAAATAAATTTTATGGCAGCAGAGTCAGTTCTCTTCTGTGTGACAAATGAACTGAGCACGGAAAATGGGTGATGCATCAGTACCAATTCAACAATGAAAAATGCACGCAAGTCTGCCAGGAGAGAAACTCCATGCAGGAAGAGCACAGAAGTGAGTAAAACACCCAGCACACCATGCATTTTGTATTACACAAACAACCAAAGGGGTTTGCTTTTCTTCAGGACAATTATAACTTTACCTAGGCTACAGCAAAAGGTACTCCAGTAGTGTCTGCTCTTTCACAACATGGCAAATGCAGATCAAGTACCAAGCACTAAAAAAGCCACGGTCAGAAGTTTTGCAGGTATTCTTACAAGAGACAAATTCTGCTCCACTCTCTACCACGCCAGTTTGAACCTCTGAAATTTGTAACATACAAATTGTGACGCTTAGAGTTGGATGATGAATTAGACTGAGCTGGTTCATGTTACATGTATGCATATATTACAGCAGTTTCATAGAATCATTTTCCACAGCAGAGGGGCTGGAACTAGGTGATCTTTAAGGTCCTTTCCAACCCAGGCCATTACATGATTCTACAATTCTTGAAAACAGCATCAGCAGCTGCACTTGGCTCAAAACCTCTCAACTTGTCATTTCAACTTAAAACTGCTACATTCTTTTCACAGGCAACAAGCAACAGGACAAGAGGAAATGGCCTCAAGCTGTGTTGCAGAAGGTTCAGGCTCTACATCAGGATCAATTTCTTCACTGAAGGGGTAGTCAGGCATTGGAATAGGATTCTCAGGAAAGCCCTGGAAGCGTTCAAGGATTGCCTGGATGTGGCACCACAGGCTATGGTGCTCAGTAAAAGGCTGGACTCAATGACCTTGGAGGTCTTTTCCAACCTTAATGACTCTAAGTTTTCTCCCTAGAAAAAATCCATTACCCTTCCCATCACAGCAATCACCTTGTGCCACCTAGAAGTTGCTAAGATTATCTTCTCTAACTAAGACAAGCTTTGTACATCTGTTTCAAAATATTTCTATTTAAGAAACTAGTTAAATTATGTTCAGCCCCAGTCGCTCTTACTTTAAGGAAGAAATACGGTATGGCCTTCCTAAATGAGATGCAGATCAGAAATAAAAGACCACCAGCAGGTTTGGGGTAAAAAAAAAAAAAAAAAGTAAGCAAAAGAATTTTCATCTATCTTGAATACTACACCTTATGATTCTCCCTTGCAGCACGAGATCCACTGTGGCCTATCAAGAAGTAGGAATAAAAAAAAAACCTACTTCATCTTGTGAGGCAAAGCAGCTGAAATGAAAGATTAAAACCAATTACCAGTTCTGTCAAGTACAGAGTACCTTAACAGAAAATTCTGTTTACTTTTTTCTTTTTATTCTAGAAAGCTGAGGTGAAAAAATGTGTTCTGCTTACTGAGCACATGACTATTATTATCTTTTTCTCACTACCTTTGACTGTCCAGTGTCTTAAAACCAAATGAAAGTCACTATTAATAATCAGCACACTTAATATGGAAATCATGTTTCATTATTTGGGAGGTATGTAGGCAGAGTCCATTTTTATCCTTGCATACTTTAAATCAGAATATATATTGTCATATTTAAAAAAAAAAATCTGAAGTACTTCTCTACCTTAAGAATTACCAGTTTGAGTCACCTTTCTCAAGACAGCTTTTCACATATACTACTACAAGGGATGTAGCCTGTAGCACAGTTTCACCTAAAACACAAATTTCATTTTCATATGCCTCTTTAACCAATTACATGAAGTATCCTTTCCCAGGACATACTTAACTTCTATGTACTCCTGTTTTCCTAACCAGCAGGAACAAGCAGGAATTTTACACAGACATGGTTAAAACAATAAAAAAACAGCTCAGGTTATTTTATTCGTACCAGGAAAAAAAAAGACCAATAGGAAAAAACTAACTGGAAGTTTACTTTGGGCAGAGAGATGTGTCCATACACTAAAAGAGAAATGCAATTTTATTTCATGTTTGTAAATTCTATCAGAGACAAAGCCATGCCTTCATGGGAGCATTGTTAGTTACACTTTAGCTCACCCAGAACTGCCCAACCACCACCAGCAAAATACATACTTAGCTTCAAGCATGGCAATTCAGGCACTACAGGATTACTGGTTTATGATTTCTCCAAGTGACAAGAACAAAAGGGAACATACAAAGAATGTATTTTGACACCTTATTTTGAGAAGAATGGGAAGAAAGTCAAGACTTCAAATTTCCATGGTAAAACTCTGCTCTTCAGCATTTAAAAAAGACAATTTGCAGTGCTTATAACTCAGTTAAAAGAACTTCCTTTCCCTTTTGAACAGCTGCCACCTGTAAGACCACAGCTCAAACGACCACAGGGAAAAACAGCACAGGAAAGGAACTTGCACAACCAAAGAGCTGGAGGAACAAAAGGAGCAAGAATCAATTCTTGTTTTTTGTATAGGGAAATAAAGTGTTGTGATGCTAGACATTCCAAAATTTGCATGAGACAAACTTCAAACATTTCTGCAACAACTACCCAGGCATCCCAAGGAAGTTACTTCAATTCTTCTATGCATCAGCTTCTTTAACTGTAAACTAGTGATAGTTTTTACCTCACAGAGAGGTTATGAGGCAATTAACTGATCATAAAGCACGCCAAGATCATCAAGTGAAAGGTGCTACGCAAGTGCAGGGTATTAATCTCACACTCCAGGTACAAATCATTCTCTTATCCCACCTTATACCTGGTGTTGGCAGCTTTACAACCATTAAAACTCTCTGCTACATATGTTGGCCCGATTCCCTGCAGCAGACATCTTAGACACAGTGCACTTTTGTGGTTCAGCTACCTACACTTTCCTACATAAAACAGGGCATTTGGTTCAAGACATCTGCAGCTTCATGCAGACTGCCCAAACACCCAGCCTGCAAGCTGGATACAGGCTGTGCTTTTGGCTGCAGTACTACAAGATCCATGAAACTTCTGTCAGCTGCGTGAAACATATGTTGCTAGATATCATCTAATAAGCATAAAAGCTGTAATGTAGAGAAGCAGCAAAAGGACCACCAGCCACCCTTGCAAATTTAAGTTTTAATTGCATATTTTTCAAAACATGCATTGGTTCTATTACCAGTTAGAATGCTTACACTTCATTCATCATAATGTTATTTAAATAATATATTAAATGGAAACTTCCTTGTAAATTAATAAAACAATTTTAAGTTTGGAATAGGCAGTAACATAAACACTGGAAAATTCACACTCAGGATCACTAGTGACAACAATCCAGCAGAGGTAGCAAAAAGGACAGTGCAGCAAAGAGACAGTGCTTTTATCCGCCTGGTCTGCAGGTCAGAAGATCAAGTAAAAAAGGGTTTACAAGCAGGAAGTGCAGGGGAAAGAGAGCAGTAGTGCAAGCAAGGGCAGATCTGTTCTATGTTAACAGGACAAGCTGGGGGAAGGAAAGAAAAAGATCAAGGCAAGAGACAAGAGAACTATAAATCAAATATAAGTCTAATGCCATAATCTGGGCAGGGAATGGGAGAGACTTTACTAAAGAGGTGACAGTAAAAATTGATTTACCACAGAGTGATATTCTATACAAAAAGAAAGAATAAGACGCCAAACACTTTAGAAAGTTAAAGAAAATACAGCATTTGCAAGGTTCCAGATAGGACAGAAGAGCAGCTTCAGAGTCTGCACGTGTGGATGACATGATGACAACAAAGCCATTTCAAAGATTGCCTGGGACACTACGAAGGAAATGCAAAACAAACCATAATGATGATCAAAGTTACACAGCACTGACTAAAGCCACTTTAGTCCTACATTCACTATAGCTTCAAGTTATGATTTACTAGTATAAACAAAGACTTTTTTTTTCCTTCCACAGCTCAGAAGTGCTCTGCAGTTCCCCAAGTCTGAAACCAACATCCCTTTCCATTATTTTCTTCCAAGTCTCTTTTGAGTAATTTTCCCTTTTCACAGAGCCAACAGCAATAGCATTTTATGGATGTATACACCTCTCTTCTACACTGAGACAAAAAGAAGCACACACATACCTTTACACAAGTTCTGACAGGAGAAAAGCATTCTGGGAAGAAAAATATCAACAGGACTTCTAAACAGTCAATACTTTTAAAATAAAAAGACTACTGATCTGTTTAAATAGACCTGACCAAGTATGTTCTTCATGTCATACTACATAAATTTTGCACCTACATAACAAAAAGCGGGGGGGCCAGGGCGGCCTTAAATTGTAAGTCTGAATGTATACACAGACAAAACATATTTAGCATTAGTAAATAAATTTTATGAAACTTCCAGTTGTTCACCTAAGTCTGCAATTCTTTTTTACTTTTAGCCACTACTTGAAAAAATGAAAATGGCGACCTTGTGTTAATCACGATATGACAGTGATCTCTGACGCAACTGGAAGGTGTATTATTCTAACACTTTACAGAATAAGCTGAGTTGTAAGGGACCCAAAAGGATCATCCAGTCCAACTCCTGGCCCTGCACAGCACATCACCAAGAGCCCCAACACGTGCCTCAGAGTATTGTCCAAATACTTCTCAAATTCTGTCAGCGCTGCCACCATTTCCTTGGGGAGCCTGTTCCAGTGCCCTAACACGCTGTGGGTGAACAATTTTTTTCCTGATATCCAAACTACGCCTCCCCTGACACAACTTTGGGCTGTTCCCTCGGGTTCTGTCACTGGGCACCACAGACCAGCCTGGCCCTTCTCCTCCCCTCACGAGGAACTTGTAGCCTGCAATGAGGTCTCTCTTCAGTCTCCTTTGGGCCAAGTAACCTCATCCGCTCCTCATATGGCTCCCTGTCAAGGCCCTTCAACACTTTCTTTGCCCTCCTTTGGGAACTATTTCTTAATGGTTTAACTCATATCTCATATTGTGGCACCCAAAACTGCCCCCAGCACTCGAGGTGAGGCCGCCCCAGTGCAGAGCAGAGCAGGACAATCCCCTCCCTTGCCCAGTTGGCCATGCTGGGCCTGATGTCCGTCCCCCCCCGGACAGGGTTGGCCCTCCTGGCTGCCAGGGCACTGATGGCTCATGTTCAACTTTCCATCAACAAGGATCCCCAGGTCCCTTTCCATGGCACTGCTCTCCAGTCTCTCATTCCCCAGTCTCTGTACCTTCATGGATGCCCCATCCCGGCTGCAGAACCCGACACCTTCCCTTACTGAACTTCATATTGTTTAGGATTGCCCAGTCCTGATTTGTCAAGGTCTCTCTGCAGGGCCTCCCTGCCTCTGAGGGAGTCAACAGCTCTTCCCAGTTTTGTATCACCTGCAGACTTGCTCAGTGTCCCTTGCAGTCCTGTGCCCAAGTCATTTATGAAGATGTTGAGCAGCACAAAGCCCGAGATGAAGCCCTGCAGAGCCCCGTGAGTGACAGGTTGCCAGGCTGATGTCACCTCACTCACTATAACCCTTTGTGCCTGACCCATCAGCCAGCTGCTCACCCATCCCATGATGTGTTTATCTAGCTGTGTGCTGTCCAGAAGGCTCCTCTGAGAGACACTATCAAAAGATTTACTGGAATCCAAAAAGATTACATCAACTGGCTTCCCTTCATCAACTAGGTGGGTTGGCTGACATGACAGGAAATCAGGTTTGATATCAGAACTCCTTTCATGAAGCCGTGCTGGATGTGACCTATGACTGCATTGTCTTTCAAGGGTTTTTCAATACCTCTCAGAACAATATTTTAATTAACTCTGCCAGGCACTTAAGTGAGACTGACAGGCCTGTAGTTTCTGGGCTCCTCCTTCTTGTCCTTCTTGAAAGTTCGCCAGCTTCCAGTTAGCTGGGACCTCCCTGGATTCCCACGGCAGCTCAAAAATCAGGAGAGCTTCTGCAAAGACATCAGCCAGCTCCTTGGGCATCCTTGGATGAATCTCACCAGGCCCCACAGATTTGTAGGGATACAGCTGGAGCACCAAATCCTGCACAGTTTCAGGGTCAACTAGGAGTTGATCACTCTCTCAGTCATGGTCCTCCAGCTCAGGGCACCCCTTGGAGCCTCCTCCATGCTGAAGACCGAAGCAAAGAATGCATGAAACACCTCTGCCTTTTGTCTGTCCCTGTTTGTGAGGTGACCATCCTTATCCTGTAACACGACAATTTTATTTTTACACTGCCTTTTGCCACTAACAGATTAGAAAAAACTTTTTATTGTGCCACACAGCTCTGCCCAGCTTCAACTCCAACTGAGCTTTGGCCACACAAATTCGCTCCTTACAGAAGCAAGCAGCATCTCTGTATTCTTCCCATGCACTTCCAGTGGACACGCACCTTTTTTACCTTATTTCCAGGAGAAGGTCCCTGTTCAGCCAAGCCGCCCTTCTGCCTCCCCTGCCTGACTTCCAACATTTGAGAATTGCCCGCTCCTGTGCCCTTACGAGGTGATGTTTAAAATATGACCACCAGTGATGGACCCCAGCACCTGCAAAAACATCTTCCCAGAGGACTTTACTCACTAATTCCCTGAGCAGCCTGAAGCCTCCTCTCCTCATGTCCAGAGCTGGGATTTTGCTGGCACTTTTCTTTGTGTCAACAGATATTTTAAACTTTATCACTTTGTGGTCAATGTGGCCAAGACAGCCACCAATCTCCACTTTTCTCATGGAATCCACCCTGTCGACAAGCACCAAATCACGGAGGGAATCTTTCCCAGTCAGCTTCCTTAGGACCTCTTCCCTAAAGCTGTCACCCAGTTTTTTTAGGAATCTTCTAGTACAGGTTGTACCAGCTGTGTGATGCTCCCAGTTAATTTCTGGTAAGTTGAAGCCCTCCATGAGGACAAGGGCAGTTGACCTGGAAGTGTCCCTTAGTTCCAGAAAGAATAAATTCATCAGCATCATCATCCTGGTTGTAGGTCTACAGCAGACTCCTACAATGACATCTGCATTACTTGTTTGCCCCTTGATTTTCACAGAGACTCTCAACTGTGCCAGGGCCAACTGTGAGCTCCATACATTCAAACATTTCTATTACGTACAATGACAAGCCCCAGCCTCCTCTGCCCTGCCTGTCCCGCCTGAAGAGTCTGTAACCATCCAACATAGCACTCCAGACATAGGATTTATCCTATCAGGTTTTGGTTACCTCAGTAATGTCAAATCTCTGGGACTGGGACAAATCCTGAAGCTCCTCTTGTTAGCTCCTCATGTTGCATGTATTAGTGTAGAAACATTTCGGGTGTGGTAGACTGCAGCTATAGCCAACACCTGGTAAAGCAGACTGGGGGATCCACTAGAACTCCTTTCCTCAAGTTTTGGCACACAGTCCCATCACACATCACTGGCGACCCTCGTTTGTTCCTTTCTCCCTTCCAAGCTAGTTTACAGCTCTGACAATGAGCCTCATTAGCTCCTGTGCTAGACCTCTTTTTCCCCCTTCGAGACAGATGCATCCTGTCAGGTGTTAGACTGGGTGTTGAGTACATCATCCCATAGTCAAATATCCCAGCATTTTTTCACTGACACCAACCTCAGAGGCTCAGAGCATTAACTGACAGATCTCCCCATTCCTGTCAATGATATTCCTTGCTACCAGAAGGATCAAGGAAATTACTACCTGCACTCCTGATCCTCCTACCAATCGCCCCAGAGCCCTGAAGTCTCTTTTGATTGCACCCAGATTTCTGTTATTTTGTCACCACCAGCTTGAACAACCAAAGTGGACAGTAATCAGAGGGCTCGACTAGACTGGAGAGTTTTCCAGTAATGTCTGTTACCCGAGCCCCTGATAGACAGCAGACTTCCCTGTGAGTGGGGTCCACTCTGCATATTGGGCCTTTTGCTCCCATTAAAAGAGAGTCTCCCATTGCAACTACCCCACTTCTGTTAACAGAGGAGGTTGTGATATGGGGTAGAGGTGGCATTGCTTTAGGAGGCCCCACTATCCTGGAAAGACCTTCGCTCACCTCATCAGTTGTCTGGCTTTCTAGCTCCAGAACCTCACACCTTTGCAAAAAGTGCCAGTCCTACTTGTCAAATTCCAAGGAGAAACCTTCCTCCTGCTATAGGGCAGTGACCTGCTTCCAGTCTTCATTGTGAACAGACCCTTGACTAACAGTCCTTCAACTAATTACCCTGCAGGGTTCTGAATCCACCTGCTTTTCCTCTATAATGGAGGTTTAAAACTCCCGAGAGCCTTGAGACTGTAGTGTCTCTGAAAAAAACCGGTCAATCTCTTGCTCCTTTGCTGAAATACCACGTAGACTATTCACTTCCTCCTGTAGCTCCTTCACCTGGTGACACAGCTCTTAAACCACAGCACACCTTCTGCAAAAGAACTGTTGGCCCCAGCCTCAGGGAGAGGTATTAGGCACTCCAGGCAACCTGTGACCTGGAGAGCTGCACTAACAGTAACTATAACTGTTAGCTGTAATTTTCAAAAACACAGGGATAGGCCTTTACCTGAGCCAAGGATCTCCAATACCTTACTAGGAAATAAAACCAAAAAAGTCTACTTGAGCTGAAGGCCCAGAACATTAGCAACACCTTTCCTAAAAATGGCCCATCCAAAAATGTGCTCTTAGAAGCAACAATCACTAATTTTATCTAAATTTACAATGAACAAATTATTTTATCAATGTATTTCCATACTTAAAACACACATATTTGGCTGAAAGACTCAGAAGTATGGTGGAAGTAACTTAATGAGTTAATGGGGATTGAGAGTGTACATCAATACTATGCTTTGACACTTGAATATAAAAACCAACCACTAACATTTGCTTCTTTTCACCACTAACTTTTTAACATTAAGTAGAGTGCCACGTTTGAGACCTGATCCAGACAGAAATAAACCCACTGATGCAAGAGAGCTGAAAGTCTCTTAAATACACAGGTTAGGTCCAGATAACCCCAGGCAGTGACCATCTATCCCCATTTGCATGGCACTTCCCAGTTCACACCTGCACAAGCAAGGGCTTGGTTACAGGTCTGGCTGGAACTGCTGCTGCTGTAAAGCACACGAGCAGGACCCAGCCTGGAGCGCGCAGCGGCACCAGGTACACACCAAGTCAGTCTAGCATCTCCTGTGGACACTTTTAAAGAGGTTCACTTAAGCTTTGGTAGGGAGCAAAAGCATAGAGACACAATGATGAGAACTTCTGAAGCAAGGAAAAGCATGCACAATGCAAGCGCATGGCCTGAAAATACAGACCTACTGCCATTTCAGCTAAGGCTGTAGCACTTGCTTGAATGCAAAAAAGCCAGTGATAAAAGATATTAAAAATTTTAGCTAATTATTGAATATTATTTGTTCTGAAAGAGAAAATGTGGACTAATGAAACCATTATTTGCACAGTTAATTAATTTTAATATTAACACCACAATTGCTAAAAATATCAAGAAAAAAAACAGTTTTTCTAATAAAATATATATATATGTGGAAGCTTTATGGAACTTTTGCATGTAATTCGGAAACAGAAGAAAAAAAAAAAACCACCAAAATCAGACATTTAAAACAGGGAGGATTTTCTCTATTTCCCCCAAATTTGCCCTATTTCCTACTAAAATTACCTGTTCTTATTTTATGAAGTAGAAGATCTTAGAAGACATTTGGTCTTTACTCTGTGTTTACCATGTTCACATCAACTACTTTCCTTTACGTTAAAAAGGAAAAAACTGCAACACATATAACTGAGTAAAATGATGAATAATTAAAATATTATTTCTTTGTTATAGTACTCTGACATATTTTACCTACAACAGTTGAGATGTTCATGCAAATGTTGGGTTGTCATTTCGTAACTATACATATTTCCAATTAAATCAAACCACCCACACATCAGCCCCTGCATAAATGAAGACTTCCACATACAGGAGGGTGTATGGAAAATATTACTAAACTAGTTGATCAAATTACAGTAGTTGAAATGCATCAGTTTCAGTAATTTAAAAGTCTCTTTCAAATTCAGGATAAATAGGATATCAAAATCATAGGGACAGAGCCAAAAGTCATCTGATAGCCATTTCCTCTCATTACACACTGTTTGTAGCAAACATCTGGCTAACCTATCCTTCACGACCTCCCCAGACTTCCACTCAACCTGCCCTACCATACCACTACTGTCATGGTGTTTCTCCTCATGACTCACCCTTAATACAAGTTAAACCCGCTGCTTCTTCTTGCAATCATCCAGGACACAAGAGAAAAACTCTTGGGAAAAACCATTTTTCTTCACAGAGATTTAATCAAATGTCCCTTCACTCTCTCTACACTAAAGAAACTAAAGGCACAAAACAGAAACAATCCCAATCAAGAACGACCATCACCATTAGTATAAAACACTAGCTGTTACATAGCTGTAATACTAAAAAAGGTGGGGAAGGTGGGGGAGAGGGAATTTTCAGCAGTAGATAACTCAGCAAGAAAAGCACTGCTGTTCAAGGCTCAGTAATATGCTCAAGAATTCATGATCAAACCAGTACTGAGATGCCACCAAACCAGCAGCTCTCCTACCTCTGCCCATCAGCAGTCTGAAAGAGTTATAACCTACGTGGCTTCTACATAGTGATGGCTTTATTTCATATCTGCAGAACAGTATCAGAATAAAAACAGATCTTTCCCCTATTCAAGTTATTCAGATGGATCAGATTTTATTAATTTATTAGCAAGAATGATTAGGATCAGAGGGTGGACCCAAGTGCTCCCTCTTTCATGTTAAGGTGCCATTTAGACACAAGAACAGAAGGCAAAGGGAGCCGTTAAGGAGCATGTCTGCTTTGTACGAAGGGCTGTGCTAGGAACGCAAGGCCGGACACGAGGTGCATTCAGAGCTGTGCACCAGGCCTACAGCCGTGCCTCCCTGTGACACCAGCTCCTGAGGGACACAGCTGCACCACACCAACACACACACAGCCTGACTGACGTCGGCCCTGACCCCTCTGTCCGGGATGGCAGCAGCCCATTCCATGTCAACTCCTCCGCCTGCTGCCACCAAGCCTCAGTTATTACCACTCTCTCCACGGCATGAGGTGTCCCACATCTGCTGAAAGTCATCTACTGCTCTTCCAGATTCCAGGTCTTGTTTAACAGGTGCTTTTGTTTTCAGGTTGACACACTGAACTAGCATCTCTCCCATACCAGCTTCCCACTTAAGTACTGTCTTGATTTTTGCAATTCCTCTTTGTATTGTATCAAATTAAAATCTAAATCACAGTGATGACAAGGAACATTGATGTTGTAAACCGACACCTCTTTAAATAAAGTTGTGATCAAAGCATCGAGTAGCCCAATAAAACCCAGGTGGCTCTAGCTTATCGTATGCCGTACTCATTATTTCAAGTGTCCCATTTAATAGATTTCCAGGTGTCAACAAAAGGTTTATGCCAGTTTGTTCATTTCTGGCTCTGTTTATATATCTGGTGCCTTTTGATAAGAAGGTCTAATATCAAAAAGAACCAAAAAGTTAAAAAATACTCATTTTAAAATCAGGCATTTCGCCACAGTTGGCAAAACCACAGAAACCAGTGTGTCTTTGTCTTATTCACCATCTACATAAAGCTTAGCTAATTACAGAGGAATACCAAATGACTCATGTTTGCCATAGTTTTCTGTGGGCCAACATGTTTATCCAAAAAAGCCCAAAAAATTAAAAAATTTAACATCAACTCTAAGAGACTTAATCTGCAACTTTCATGCAAAAACAGCCAAATTTTTTAACTACTTATGGAAGTCATTACCTTCAAAATTACTAGAAGCTCTGACAGCAAGCAGGCAAAGAGAAAAAAACCTGATTTGACATTTATTCGTCATTTAACTTTGTGCTTTATGCGTCCGAATACATCAATTAATTTTTCACTTGAAACATCATTACAAGAAAAATGCCTTGGAAGATTTGGTCAAGTATCATACAATGGAGCACTGTGAATAGCAGGAACTTTTTTTTCAAATGTCATTTTAAAAAGTAAAACCAAGAGCTCAAATTTCTACATTTGAGGATAGAGGGATGTTTTGTTTTCAATTCTACACCATTCCATCAAAGTAGAATTTTACAAGGCACTTCCTCATCCCTCACCCTGTCATTCATCATTTCAAAGAGTGTCTTGCTTCCCCCTCCAAGCACGTCCTATTTTCTGACCCATTATTTTCATTTCTTTTTGTACAAAAGAGACAAAATTTTTGCACGGAGATTGGGCTTAGAGGTCTAACGTTTCTAAAATGCTATGGCATTTCACCTCCCAAACCCCCACTTGCCTTTCGGTTCTAACTGAAATTTCAGCTTCCAAATTAGCCAGGTAGAGATGCCAACAATATTCCACTGAAAGTCATTAAGAACTGGACACCTAAACTCCTGTGCTGTTTCTAAAATGTTTGAGCAAGTATGTGTTTGTATAATGTTCAGGACACCCAGAGCCAGCTGACGCCTCTGGGCATGAGCACAGTAAAGCATAAATCAGGTCACGCTTCCTAGTTTGAGAGCTACACAGCTTTCAGGGTGGAAGCACTAACCTCATTCCAATTTACATCTAAACATTTCTTACTCCCACTCCTTATTCCATCTCCTCAGCATTCCTCATATCTTCAACACTTGGTGCCTATTGGAAACCATCACTACCTCCAAGTCTAGTAAACTGACCAATCCCAAACCCATCCGCAACTGTCCTCTCCTGTAGTCTCCCATCAATAACACACCACCAAATGAATTTGACACTGAACTAATCCAAAAAGAAAGCACATGACAGAATGAAACTATATATAAAAAAATGCATATGTGCATATATATAGGCTTGCAGGCAGACATTTCATTAAAATATTTTGGTTTTGCAATTATTTTTTTCTGTTTCTGGGGAGAGTTGTCATACTTGGTCTAGTTCCTGAACACCTGGAGTTGCACCCTTGTCTGTCTTATACATGATGGGAGGTATGTAATTAGACAGCAACATATCAAGTCTAGAAAATCATTCTCAGTAGAACTGAAATAACAAAAAAAATATCCTGCCCTTGTATCTTTAGTTACTCCTGGTAGGACCGAGGACAATGTTTCTCAGCTACAAGAACCACTAGGCTCAGGGGACGAAGACCTTCAGGATTTCCTGAGTAACAAAGACCTCCATTTTTACAAATGCCTGCTGTTTCACTGTGTGAGAAAGGCTTTCGAGCCTCAGTGTGTATCAGGAGTGGCACCCAGTGTCCAAACTGCATCCTTACAACAGCGTCTTCAGTTCCCTTCTCAGCCTTTCCTTGTTCCTTTCTCCCAGGCTGCAGTTACAGAAAATCAGCAATTCTCTGCTTAAACTGTACATACATCATAAGTAAAGTAGTTTACTCTCACTTTTTGCCAAACTGTTTAAATCAACTGTGCATAGATGAATGGAATTTTCAACTATCCAATGTGGAGAACAGCTATTATTAAGTCTGGTAAAATACTTCAATTAAGCCATGCAGATACAGATTTAAACTCTGAATGAAATCAACAGTTGTGTAGACTATGGTCTTTCAACTGTATTCAACAACTGACTTCACAGTCCCAGGTTGATTTATTCTTAATCATTGGCACTGCTTTAATAGTCCAAACCAGTCTTCCTAAACATGTTTTGTTAGAACAGAAGTAAAAATCACTAAAAGAAGTGGAAAAAAACCCCCTAAACAAAACAACAAAGCAACAACAAACAATTTTCATGTTTTGCAGCTATGAGGGATTTTAAAGATCTACTGTGCTTGGCTAAAACAACCGAGTAAAAAGGAGGGTAACCAATCGAGAAAATAAAATTGTTTATTGTTCTTCCCAAAATTGATCAGAAGGATAACACTTACTTTGAAACAAGATACAACACCTGGAGTAAGTTATATAGAAAGCTTCCCCAAAATTGCTGCAGAAGCTACAATTTCTAGCTTTTTTTTCCCTTCACTATCACAGTGGCAGAAAACAGATCAAGATAAAACAATTATTATAAAAGTCATCCTAAAGCATTAAACAGCTATTATTCTATCCATAGGTAAGTGCACAGTATGGAGCAATACAAACTGGTAAAAAGAAAAAAAAAGGAAAAAAAAAAAAGTAGGGAAACTAAAAAATAAATTTATTTCCATCTACATTTGGAAATCAAATTGCAAACACTCCTTTCAGTAGTTTTGCCAAACTTCACCTGGTCAGTTTTCCTGTTTCACTAGTATCAAAACCTAACCCCCACTATAACATCTCTCCCCTCAAACAATGAAGCCGAGCACTGTCTGCCTCCCATGTGCAAGCTGCAAGAACATTACATGCACTTCTTCAGGAGTCAAATGCCTTGCAGCTAAGTGAAATTCTGAGTTCATTAAAACCTGAAAGATTAGATCTCGTCTCTAATGCAAATATCTCTAAAGAAGCTTTTGATTCTCAACCAAAGACACAAAATTGGCACAATTTAACAGTTTATCGAGAACTTCAAAATCCTGATGTTCAGTGTCTGTAGTTCCTCCCTTACCCTTCCGATTTCTCTGCTGCATAAAGGAACCCTATAAAATCTGCAATACACACCACATGGATCAGGTTTTTTTATGTAAGTATAAATGTATATAATGGTGTATATATACACACACACAGAGACACTGAAAGCATGTTCAAATCCTTGAATTGCTTCCCTGGTAAGATTTATTTTGTTTCAACGAGACTTCTACTTGCAAAAACACGCACACATTGCACAGCAAATATATCTCGTGTTAGGTGCCTAATATGGCCAGGGAAACCATTTTGATTATTCTGTGCCTGCTTATGCATTGTCCTACAAAACAATAAGACAGAACAGCAAGAAACTAGCAATTAAGAGAGTCTCAATGCACATCGGGAATCACTAAAATCCACACTACCCAAGTCAGGAACAATATGACTGATGAATAAGCTATATTATATTACGATTGTTAGCAAGTGTTAAAAAATTATCCTTAGCAGATGTCCTTTATGACCTAAATATATCACACAAAGAACATGCCTGTCTTGTTTTCTAAAAAACTTTCAAGGAATCTTTCCATTTTTATTACTGACGAGAACTCCACACGTTTGCACATTGCCTATAAATATGTGCAGAGGAGCTATCACACTAAACTTACAAAAACATGCAAGTATTTTACTGTAAACAACCCGTTTTCATGTATATTTTTCTACTGCATGAATTTACACTGTACTGAAGCATGTAATCCAATAGAAGAAATCAAACTCTGTATTCAGCACAGTGAAACAAAAGACAAGCTGCATACAACAGCAACTTATCGACCGACACACCACAAACCAAAACAGAGTAAATTTCTTAGGTTAGATGGGTGAGAGCCTTATCTGCAATAAATACATTTTGTGGATGCAGTCAATAAGGAATTATATAAATTTAAGCTACTATACATTATTACATGTGCAATTGTGCACACCCTGCTCATCTTCACTAGAGCTTTAAAGAAGTTTACTTTCTTAAATTTTGCTGATATTAAGATTCTATACACTGGCTTATCCTCAAACAACAGAGATAAGCAAGATTTGCTCAGTTTGAGCTTTCTCAGTTTCTCCATATATTTTTGACTGTAGCACTGGATTTCACAATACACATTAATCACAAACAACCAATGCTAAAATAAAGATACAAACATGAACTCTACTAAGGATTTTTCTCTTTTCTATCAAAGACTAGTACTTTTCTAGAACATCTTTACAGTTCTATGATTTTTATGCAAAAAATTCTTTACTCTTTAGCTCCACTGCTGCAGTGGGTTTCCTGCCAGCAAAACAAATTTTGAGCCTGTTCCTCAAGTATTTAATTCCAAATTCAATCCTGAACCTTGGGCCAGCTTCTTTTCTCTGCCTTTCCATCAATAAAATGAATGTGAACACTGTGAACAAAAGAGGTGCAACTTAGGTTTCAGGTGTCCTATACACCCTGAATATGGAACATTTTCTTAGAGAATAATGCTACATGATTTTTCCACATTATGCAGTTGATAAATCCATAAAACATTATTGAACAAGAAATAAGAATGAAAATTATTTTTCATAATTTACTGCTACAATTTATTTCAATCAGTTTCTATTACCTTTCACACAGATGTATTGATTTGAACTGCTTTTCAATAGAACTATAGGCATTTCCTTAATTTTAGCTCTCAGAAAAAAAAAATAGGGGATTTGCTCATTTTGCTGCACTTTCCTTCAGCTCCCTTAAGTTTATTACAGCATTCTTTGGAAAAGGAAATGGCTAAATACTTGCATTAGCAAAAAAGAGAAGGAGGGGGAATGGAAAGAGGTAATAAGAAGGTGTTAAAAGAACTCTCTCTTCCTCTTGGTCCAGTCCCACTGGGAAAGGAACAGATCAGACCAATCGTATGGACAAGGCTGAGGGGAACCACAAGGTCTACAAACAGTTGGTCCCTTAAGAAAACACATGCTACAGACTGAAGCAAGACATGCAAAACGCACAGAGAGTGTGATCCAGGCAGTCCGACTGAAACAGCCACTCCCGTACCACTTTGTCTAAGACCAAGGAATAACAATCAAGCGTGAAGAAGTTGAAAGTTTATAGCAGAACTGACAATGTTGTCTTCACAAGGTTTGGGCTTCCTTCTGGATGAAGCTTTAGTTCCTCCAAACACAGAGGCAGACACAAGAGCCAATATTAAGTATGTATATATACATACACATAAATAAACATACACACTTTCATTATTTAATTGGCTATCTGCTTCTGTGCTCGTTTATGTCTTTAGTCAAAGTTGAGCTGATTATATTAGCACCAAAAAAATTAAATTCAGGATGACTCATTTGTAATATTTTACCAAAATTGAAGGTAAAAGAAACGGGGCTTTCGTATTGCTGACCATATAAAAATCAATGAGTTTCTGCAAGTCTTACAAAATTATAGGAAATATCCATATAAGAAACTAAATTACTGTATATCGTAATTTTAAATAAAGAATACAGCTAAGATAGAACACAAGCTATGAAGTAAAAACTCCTGGCTTCAAGATTAAATCTTCCATATAATGAAATGTTTAAATGCATAGCTGAATTCGATAAAATCTCCCAGCTCATTCTAATGCTGCTAAAAAAATGGTTATATACATCTAAATACCTAGCTCTTAAAACAGATGCTTCTCTAACTTCATTTTCAGTTTAAGTAAGTGAATATTCTTAAGCGCAATTTTCATTAGTAAAGTACAGCATGGAAGTTTATTAAGTATGATAATATCCCTGCAATTGTGAATTGTGGAAAAAAAAATCAAACAACCTACGACAGATTTTAGGCTAGGTTTTCCTGTTTAAAATTGCTCAAGGAAAAATGCCATTAAATATGTTTTCTTAAAAAAAGAAAGGCTAAGAGCTTGTAGAACATTTTGCATTTTAAATCAAATTACGCTAACTTCTTTTGCAGCAAAATTTCAATGGAACCTGATTTAAATAAAACTTTAATATGCATGGTACTTTAAAGAGCAAAAGTTTGTTTCTCTTTTTTGATACAAAATTAGGTGTTGAACAAAAGGATTGGCCGACCACTTTAAAACATTGCCCGTACAGTAAAAATCAACTTGAAAATCCAGAAATGCAGTGAACAAAGCATTTCAGGCAGTTTGTCCAATACTGTCAGAAGAGGGATAGTTGATCTGCAATTTTTAAGTCTGCACAGTCCAGCAGTATAAATTCCCTTAGATAAGCCAAGGAGTTCCATCACAAGTGCTGCCTCCTCTTTTTCTTAGTTACGAGTGGCAGAATTGGGAAGCAAAGAAGCAAACCCGCGGAACAATCAAGCTCCTGTCCTGCTCAGAGGATACACACTGAAGTCTGGATCAAATTCTCCCCATGTACGCCGAGCCTCAGAGCACACAGCACATTTAGGCTGATTTAAGAACCGAAAAAACCCTGAGTCAGGATAGTCAGTGCACTTTGTAACATATTTTCTGAATCATTTGTGTAAAAGATTACACGCACTTTATCAGATCAAGGTACCGCGCACCCCTNACACCGGGACACCGGGACACGGGGACCGAGGACACCCGGACAATTCACTTGCCTCGGGCAGGAGAATTCAAAGCACTGCTCCTTACCACCGGCGATTATAAAACCATCCTTGGGCATACACGGCCGCATCAGATAGAGACAAGTACACGCATCCACACAGCCAAGGCACACTTCAGCCCGCACCCGCTAAAGCAGCCTTTTATTGGGATTTCTTTCTTTCTTAACCATTAAAGACAAAAACCCGCAGTCCTGCATAGTATGAAAACTTAGGCAAAACATTTAACAGGCTGCTACTCCGCTGAACCATCACAATTACACAAACCATGCCAATATGAGCTTCATTTCAGGAAACAAATCAAGGGCTTGCACTGGGTACAGGTAAAGTACAAAATAATTCAGGTATGATTAGCAGTTTTATTGAAGAACCTTGAATATGTGATATATCTTATTACATTACAATTAAGCACATAATAAATAACATCTTTGTCCATCAGTATACTGCAATTTCAGTTCTGGCAATCCACAAAAAAAAATATCAAAGATCAGATGAGATTATTTTGCATGCTTAACAACTGACCATCCACCCTCTGTCACAATCATCTGAATTACTTATATAAATTAAACCTTATTGAGCCTACAGACTATTTCAGACATTCATTGCATGCAAATAATTTTTAAAAAAACCAACCAAAAAACCCACCAACCTTAAAATTTTATATCCTTTTTCACATAGAGAGCAAAGGGTAACTTCATAAATGCATGGACAAACCTGGCAGGCTTGCGCCAGCACTCAGTAATTGAAAAGTCAACGTTTACACAGTATGGCTTTCTTCCTAAATTACAACAGGCCTTACAAAAAACACAGATGAAGAATTTAGATAAACGGACTACAACTGGAATCAGAATCGACGCTGTGATTTAGGAGCTTTCGGGTCATCTGTTCCTTTCCTCAGTGAAAGGAAACTCAAATGTCATATAACCTGGTTTGATTTCTTCATTTCGTAAACATTCAATTTTCTTACAGTAAAAGATAACAGACATGACCTGCAACTGTTATACCTAGAGAATAAACCTATACAAACAACAACAAAAAAAGAAAATTAAAAAACAGCTGGCTAAAATTGCATCTGCCTACTCAGAACACAGTTTACAGTCACTGCATGTTCAAGGTCTGTCATGCAACAATACAAGAGAAATACAAGATGATAAATACGATGATAAAACCTTCACTTTGAAACAGGAATAAAACAAGAAAAACTGACAAAATCCAGCCTGGACAGAAGCCTTTACAGAAAGGAGATGAACCAACACCGCTGGGGGGCTGTGATTTAATGACACCATGACTTCTATAGCAATACTAGTAAAGAAATGAACCCTCACAGAGTCCATTTGGACCCTATTGCAACAAGGTTTATGAAAGGTCTAGAAAATATGTCTTAAGGGAAGAGCTGATGGAGCTGTGTTCATTCAGTCTCGAGTAGAGGAGGCTCAGGAGGGACCTCATTGCTCTCTACAGCCAACTGAAAAGGGGGTGTACTGCGGTGGAGGCCAGTCTATTCTGCCGTGCCTGCAGGGAGAGGACCAGGGCAAACGGCCTTTAACTGAGACAGGAGAGATGCAGATTAGGTATCAGAATTTTTTTTTTTTTTTTTTTTTTTTTACTTGTTTGAGTGCTACGGNTGTTAGAGTAGTCAGGCACTGGAATAGTTGCCCAGGGAGGTGACAGACTCACCAGCCCTGGAGGTGTTTAAGAGGAATCTGGGTCTGGTCCTGGGGGCTGTGGTTCAGGGGTTGCAGTGGTAGTACTGGGCAACGGTTGGATTTGATAATCTTGTAGTTTTCTTCCAACCTTGATGATTCTGTGATTCTACCTGAAGCCCTCTGCTTCTGCAGGGACCACATGTTGCAGGTGAGCGAAGGAGCAGCACTGCAGGAAAGGCTCAGCAGCTCCAGCTGCTGCTCCCCATGCCAAGTAAAACCCCGAGTAAGCACTAATTATGAGCTACGACACCTTTGACCACATGCAACTGCACCCATTTGAGGCGAAAAAACTGGTGGGTTTGTGGAAATGCTGCACGATGTTATTTCTAGTTGTTATGGAATCATTACACAACTAAATACAACCTAAAGCACAGAAAACCAAATAGAATCTTTAATCATCTAGCTAATTTCTAACCTGAAAACCGAAATGAATCTTCTCATTTACTTCTCAACAAAGTAAAAATCATGTTGGGGGATAGGGGGAGAAGGCATCAGCTTTCCTTCTGGAGCATTTCAGATGGAATCCAATAAAAGAAGAAAAAGTTACAACCATACAGACCTTATTTTGATGTATAATTACACAAGTGTCTCAAAGTTCCGACTGGCATATTTACCACAGGACTTAATTTATTATCTTAGCTTTGTAACTAAATTACTAAAATACATCAGAGTGAAATAAATCTGCTTCAAACTAACATCTCACAACATCTATAATGAGTGACAAGGAGGTATACTTCATTTTTAACTGTTGGATTTCCAAGATGGGAATATAAATTTCCTTTAAATGGGGAGAAAAACTACTCCGTGAAAAGGACCAAAGATAAAAATCAATAAAGTGCAAAGGATTAAATTTAACATGTTGCTTAGAAATAAAATTTATAGACATAAAAAATACATTTCTTTTATTAGGAAGAACAGAAAGAAAATAAGGTTTTTAGTAAACCTTAACTGACAGACAGCAAAACTGTGCTCAGACAAAGGCTTGGAAGTGCCCTGAAGTGAAAGCACTTCTCAGAAAAATACCCTCAGTAAGACAAGCCAGAATACTGCATCATTTCATAGAAGTACCTAAGCCAAAAATCTTTGCAGCAGAAATCTGATTTTCCCTAAACAAGAGTTGAATCTATGGGATGAAGGACATGGGGAAGGGGAGGCAGGGGGGCTCCCAGGAATAGGGCAACAGGAATAGGGGTTGTATGTGTAAATCACTGAAAGTATCTTCATGAAATTAAAGACGAGTGCTTTGAAAAAAAAAGTCAATGCCTATAAGGATTTAAGTGCACCAGCAATAAGGAAACACAATTATGTGAAAAGTAAATGCCTAACCAAAAGCCCAAAGTGCAGCCCTAAAATATCAGACATTCACATTGAAGCATCTTTTGCTGAGCACTGAACAACAATCCTGCCATTTTCCTCCATTAGCTCACACATCATCAACTGAACTTCACCTACAGATTTCTAACAGAGAGCTGGGTTGAACCTTCTCACCCCCACTAAAAATCTCATGCTGCAGCAGGCCAGCCTAAGTGTTTAAGACTTCCCTGACAGGAAATCTAACCAAAAAAAAATTGCACTTGGTAAAAAGAATCATAGGAAGACAACACTGCAAGAGAAACTTTCTAAGATGAAAAACGCCTGTGGATTCATTCGTGGGGGACAGCCCGCCCAGATTTGCAATAAGAATTACTTGAAGCTAAAAAACTTCTCATGTTTTTTCTGTAGTTTCAGAAATAGTCCAATTAAAGTTGCATTAAAAATGTTCTTGCAATAAAAGAACAAGATCAGATATTTTTTTTAAAAACTTGATTTTTGAAGGAATTCTGTAACAGCAAAGAGTCAAAATTTGATATTATCTTGGGCATTAGCAGCGAGAGATAAAATGGCACCGTAACAAAAGCATAACTAAGCATATCTAAAGAAATAGTTGTTGTAAGCAAGCCTAAATACATCTTCATCAAACTGATTCTTAAATGTCATGCATACCTATTTCAAGTTCAATTTAAGGATATTTTCTTAGCACCCTCAAAAATGTGTTTTGTATTAGATTTGCACAGCTTAAAAGAGGAAAACATTCACGTAAATATGTCTTGCCAATTACCCAACAGTTTATTTTCTCAAATACCACCATCCTGTACAAAAGCTCAAATTCTCTTAACAACAATCACCTCAATACCACTAAGGCCTACACTAAGGCAGAATATGATGCAACATTACCCTGACAAAAGAGCACAATGTTAAGTATTATTCTGTGTGACGGCAGCACTGAAGTGCCAAGGCCCTCATATTTTCCCTCCATAACTATGGGCCTGAATTTGTGCAAATACACAAAGCCAGACAGGGTACTGAAGCCTTAGGGGGAAGGAGGTGCCTCGTTTTCTTTGTTTTTTAGCATCCTGAATTTTAACATTCTGGCACATAACAAAAGATTTCTCTACTTCAATTATCTGCATCGAGAAGAAAAAAGAATCTTTTGAAAACCTGGCAGGATGCTTGCATAGGGAAACACAGCTCCAGGGAAAACAAACCGGGGGCATTTATAAAACATTATTGTTTTTCACATTGGCAAGACAGAAGACAACTCTGAAGAGCCTAAGAAGATACCAAATGCCCAAGCTAGCAACCTCAATGGCCATTTTGTTCAGGTTTTCATCTTCCCTTGGATCTACCACATAGGTTAAAGAGCTCAACAGACCACCACTAAGGTAATGCAGAACGAACACGAGCACTTGGCATTTCCGAAATGGTTCAGTCTATTTAACTGTGTTTTACTGAGAATAATACAGAGGCACCATCTCTGTGATCCATGTGGTACAGGCTAGGGAAGATAGAAACCAATGGGAACCTCTCCTGACTTGGCTCACAGAGTTCAGCATATGCAAGCTCCCCTGACCCAGCTGCAGAGTCCCCACCACTGCCAGAGGCACATCAGCCTCACTGCCACAGGCTCACCCCCAGCGCTGGCTCCAGTTTGCTCTGCTTTCTCTGCCCACAGCACGGGAACAGAAAACTGAAAAGGTCCAGGTGAGGGAAGCTTTGCCTTTGGACCTTACTTAATGCCAGGATTATTGCCTACTTGCTAAAAAAGGGAAAAAGAAAGACTTGTACCAAAAATCACTTTCCTGGAATGAAGTTTCTCCCAAACGTGAGCAGTTGAACCCTGCATACCAGATCACAGGCTTACAGCTCAGCACGGGAGTCATCCTACAGTGAGCTGAATCCATCTCTGACACTGACAAATTCGTTTCAATACTTGCTCTCCTATCAGCTACATGGAAATAATTCAGCTATTTTCTACAGAAGAAAATGAAGCATGGGATCCAATTAAGAATTTAGATTATTTCAATCCTTTGAAGAGCTCCAGAAGAGAAGGAATCTTTAAAACATTTTTAAGGCTTTAATAAAATATAGTTCTGACTCCAGCATCATGTTATTGTAGGACAATTAAGATTCCTTTTTGTTCTGGACTCTTTTTTCCTTTGAGCTAACTGTAACCACCCACAAAGGAAGCAATAAACAGCTACAAAACCTTACCAAGTTGCAAAAAAATCTTAAAATTATCCCTGCTATAAAAGCAGGGTCCAAGATTCTTTTGTTATAAGATAAAATATTAATTTAATAGTACCTAATCTCAAGCAAGAAACAGTAGTTTATACTTGCAGATTAAGTGATCTTGCTCAAACTGAATTGTCAAAACAGAATCAACTGCTACTACTTTGACTGTATTGCCTCTTTAGTTACTCTTGAGGTTAAACTCTTTATGCCCTAATAAGTTTTTCTACTAGTATCACTAAATACACAAATGCACTCTTATAAAACCAGGATTAGAACTGTAAGCCTTTTAAGTTTGCTTTATAAATTTGATGTCATTCCGTTGCAAGCCAATCATACTAACTTACAATGTCAGTAACAAAATGTCACTAGGACCAGCAAAAACCACTGAGACACATAGAAACCACCCATGCTATGTTCTAGCTCACTTACAAAGCAAAATGATCACCCAGACTTCAAGTTAGCCAAAGCCTCTTAAAACTTACAAAGCTCTGCTCTCCAGGCTTTCAGCGAGCACTTAACACATACAAGAAAATCCAGAGAGGCAATCTATGTGCTGAGCTACATCCAGGTGTGTATGTATGCACACACATAGACACAACCATTTCCATAGAAAGCTTTAAAGTGATTATGAATTACAAACAAGAAGCTAATGCATCCTCCTGTGTGGACAGTCTCATCCTAAAATAAATGTCCATATAATACATTATTCATCCCCTACAACCTCCCTTATACAGAAAAGTTGTAAATTGGATATTCAGGATGGCACTCTGATTAACCCACTGACACCTCAAGCCACACTAGAAAATCTGAGTACATACAAGTTTCTGCACACCGTGAGGGAAAAAAGGCCTTTTTAGCCCATACAGATTTTCTTTTTAGCCTAATTTTACAAAACTGTAACTATTACCTTCATCAAAGTCTGCATCATCCTCTGTATGCTGAGGGAAAGGGAAGCAATTTGTGATTTCAAGTCTGTCATCCACCACAAGACCCAGCAGCACTCCTTGGACCACTTCATTCCCCTGTCCTTCTTCTTGGTAATGTTTAATGATCTTTAACACAACCTAGAACACAAAACAATAAAATCATAATATGCAATGCATTATTTTTGTCCTCAAAAATTCCCTATCTGGAATTTTTAATTTGTTGCACGGATTAGAGCTGCAAATCAAGTAAGCTATTGGCTTAAGCACCAGCAATTTTAATACAGGTTAAGGAACAGACAACCATCCTAATATTACAGCGAAAAAACAAGACCATTAAATGAGCCATCAAAATGCAATTCTAAACCAATTTTCTGAAACACCATTCTAAAATAAAATATTGATCCTTTTTACTTTAGCTGGTTGCTTTAACTGTGAACTTGTAACAGTATCTTGCAGGCCCAAAAAGCCCACTCTTGAGGGAAACAGTGCTCAAGAAACTAACAAAACATCTCCAAACACTAGACGGACACTTGTAGGAATTTTTTAAAAGGTGCAGCTCACATCAATTTCAATTGCAATAATCTTCCAAAGTACATCTCACCGCAGTTTTACTTCAGATGACAGTTCAAGTTATATAATGTGAATGGCGTGTCATAGGGTATTTAAGAAAAATCAATGATAAAAGAAGAAAAATATGCACAAATTACTCATAATATTTTAACAACGTAATTCCCATTTCCTTCCTTAAATCTGAAGTCTACAACGAGTAATTCTCATGACATGATACTAGAAATTGGAACAGTATGAACAAAACCACTCAAAAATAGTCAGTCGTTTGCTAGCAACACTCCATACTTAAATAACATTTTATACTGAACAACAAGAACTACAATATGGTAAGACACTAATCACAAACATTGACTTGAAAGAACTCATGCTTTGTCCAGCATAAGAGAAGTTTATTCTACTAAACCCTAATCCATTCATTCAAATTCCAACAGAAAATGTCTGATGATTATGTTTTCATTCAAGCAAAGCTACTTTAACATCTGCTGGCAAACAGACTAGTTTAGTAGATTTCAGCTCAACCACCCTTAGTACAGACTTCATACAAGTATTGGCTTTTAGTAAACATTCAGGAAGGGGGGCAGGAAGGAAGTTAAGCTCATGCTTACACATCAGGAACATATAATTGTCCCCAGCTTTCTCCTTTGCTGATTAGCAGATGTCACTTGTTGTTGTCCCGGTTTAGGGCA